>PVHY01021404.1:0-23959 GCA_004024945.1 Uropsilus gracilis
CTTCCCCCTTATGTCATGCCAGCACTCCTGCCATTCGGGGAGCCCACCCCGCCAACTCCCTTCATGGCCGTCTCCTATATACTCCTCTTGTAAAGGTACGTCTTGTGCTTCAGAATTTGGCTTTCTAGTCAGGAGCCAAGGACCCTGCGTCTGGCTGCGCACAGTAACAGCCCACCCTCCAACCTGCAGGATGCAGTCTGCCATTTTGAATGAACCTGGCAGCCAATGACAGTACTGTTCGAGACAAACCAAAAGTGATGGATTGTCACAGCTTAGCCTCAGTCAGAGCTATTGCCCAAATCGCTTAACCCCTCCAAGGGCTTCTGAGAGAAGATTGTTTTGCAACCATCCCAATCCACGTAGGTTTATTATCCCTTCTAGCCGCTAAAGAAGAATGTCAGAGCCCTTGGCATCATCCTCACAGGATTTTTAATAGTGAACAGGGGAAACCAACCACCAAGGAAACGGCACCGAAGTCCCCCTCCCCCATAGGTGATGCCACCCTTTTATAGTGCCCATTCAGTCATGGGGAGGGTGCAAGACCACAGGTGCTGGCCATAGAGGCTAAGGGTGGAAGGATGGCTGTAAAAACCCTTGATACCTCATTTACCCTACAATCCACCCCCTCAGATTTTTCACCATACAACCTAAGAGGCAAGTTTCCCTTGATGAATGCAGAACACTATACCCATAACCCACCGGAGTGAGTGACCCAAGCTAACAGTGCAGCTAAGCACAGCAGAATGCAGCTGCCCCTGCCCGCTGAGGTGGTAACGCGCACCAGCCCGACCAAGCCCAGGAACTCAGCAGACGGGCCCTTTGTGTTGCTGCTCTCAGTCCTGCCCCCGCCTGGGCATGACCTCTGGTGGAGGCCTCTTCTGGGTCGTACAGGGCCCATTCCAACTGCCACGGGGATCTGTCTACTTCTGGCTGTGGATGGGGACGTGTCCACCGAGAAAGGACACTGGCCACCCCTCAGAGCCCCCACAGGTCTCAGGGGGCTCCGTATCTGCTGCCTTGAACCGTCCTGCCTTCTATGCCACTTGCTTTGCAACCGTGCCAATCCAGGTAGGCTCACTATCGTCTCTAGCAGTTGAAGAAGAATGGCAGAGCCCTTGGCATCATCGTCACAGGATTTTTAGTACTGAATAGGGGAAACCAGCTGGCAAGGAAACAGCCATCTGAGTCTCTCTCCCCTCAGGGGACACCACCAGGTTAGCCCCTCCCTCCTAGACAGGGGGGTGGGGTGGGTTTGCCCATTTACCCATGTGCACACCAATTGGGCCAGGTGTGTACAATCATGGGGGAGGGGCACTACCACAGGTGCTGGTCATAGAGGCTCTGAAAAACCCCAATTACCTGTTTACCCTACGGTACTGTTTGAGACAAACCAGAAGTCTTAAATTGTGACAGTTTAGCCTCGGTCTGAGCTGTTGTCCAAATCACTTGATCCCTCCAAGGGCTGCTGGGAGAAGATCCTTATCTGCTACTTCCAGAGTCGAGCAGTTAGATGGTTTCTTGAAAAATGCCAGGTGGTCAGTCATAAGAAATGCTAACATGTGTCTTCCACATGTCATTTAACTTGAAATATGAAATTGCCAACATTTTGTGGTGTCTCTGCTTTGAGCGTGAGCCCTGACTGGAATTCCTTGAAGTCTGTCTTCGTAGAAATCATAGGCAGTCCTCACTGGTTTTTGATTTCCAGTTTCATCGTCTTGTGAGGTACAATAAAAACATCCAGGCAGTGAGAAGCAAGCTGTGTGCAGGATCCTCTTCCATCACCTGCCCTGCTTCCCGCAACCTTCATAATTGTTTTGTTCAGTCTTATTTTCATAGCTATTTCCCCAAGTGACTCACCTTTCTTAAGACTTTCCAAAGCAATCAGCTTGATTTTCAAAGAAATTAAATAATACATGTATATATCTTTTAGGGCCACTTTTATTAGTGTATCTGATCTAGAATTAAACTGTCATAGAGTAACAGGTACAAATGGCATAAATAGTTGTAGGAACAAACACACATGACCTCTTAGGTACATAATTCAGCCGGTAGGAGAAATAGAACAGATACATCCTGTTAGAGAAGAATCTAGAAACCAAGTCCATGGACAATGGTCACTATAGTTTATAAAAATGATAGAAAATGCAGGGTAATTGGACAGACCCATTGGGTGGAGGTTGGAAAGAGAGCTACTGACTTTTTAAGTCCATCTCACGCACTTAATAATTTTAACACATTTTTCTGGTTACTATTAGCTGATTGACTT
The DNA here is from genome assembly GCA_004024945.1 of Uropsilus gracilis. Classification (NCBI taxonomy): domain Eukaryota; kingdom Metazoa; phylum Chordata; class Mammalia; order Eulipotyphla; family Talpidae; genus Uropsilus; species Uropsilus gracilis. The sequence continues at coordinate 2,267 of PVHY01021404.1, forward strand.
AGTGTTTTTTTTTTTTTTTTTACTAGATCTCACTATTTTTGCCCATGGAACTGCAGGCTCAAGCAGTTCCCAGCCTCAGCTTCCCAGGTAGCTGGGATTACAAGCACGCACCACCATGTCCAGCTATTTTTTTGGGACTAGGTCTCGCTATGTTGCCCCAAGTGGGATTCGAACCATGATCCCCAGCCACTTCATAGGCTGAAGCTTACAGGCACGCGCCACCGTGCCCGGCTGTACTTATTGGTATTTGTAATGTGCCTTCCTTTCTGTTCAAATACTAAATTCATCAAGAGTAAAGATTGTTTTAGTCATCATTGCACCCCACTGTTTATTCAAAGGTTGGGAGTATTATAGGTGCCTCACAATTATTTGGCAAAAGGATTAGGGCCTTATAGAAAATAAACTTTATAAAGGTTTACTGTACATATATAGATTTCAGCTATGGAAAATTTTATTATGTGTAACAAACTCTGATGAGCTACCCTAAATTAAATAGGGCAAATTGCATTATTATTCTTTAGTAATAATAACACATTTAGCAAAGGTTTTCACAGAATAACACAATTTCAGAGCTTGAAGTCCCTTTCGACATAATTCAATTGCCGTCAGCGCACACTGACACAAAAGCAATTTTAAGAGCAGTTTGAATGTTATTTCATTATCTTTTTTTTTTTGCCTTTAGCTTTTTGCTTTTGATGTTATAAAATATTTTCCCCTCTCTGGTGAAAAGTACTTCCTTCTTGTCAAATTTTGAAGTTGGGGAAAGCTTGGCGAAGCACTTTTGTTTCAGTGAAATGCATCCTCGCTCTGAGGGTGAAAGGCAGCAAGGCCGTGTGTCACCAGTCTCACCGTGTATAATGTGGTTCGGTGAGCACCGGCTGTAATGCCCTGTGCCAGTCCGAGTGAGGGACTTCGGTACATGCCCCTCAACATGAAGGCTATCTGGACGTAAGGCAGCTGTTCATTCAATAAGCCCTCACATGAGCCAAGTGCTATGCTAAGTCCTGAAACTAAAAAATATACAAATGACCTAACCATTAGTGTCTACTCGTAAAATTCCAAATATCAAGAAGTTAAGAAGAGTGTGACCTTCCTGGAGCTTTCTCTTGGAGACTTGAATTTGAGGTATATTGAGAAGATAGAAAGGACTAGTGTACACATGGAAGAGAGGTAGGAGTGAGCAAGATTTTCTGCTGTGATTGTAAAGAAAAGGCCTGGCCATCTGAGAGAATAGGTGTGGGGGGACATAGAAAATATTCTTAAAGTAGTGACTACAAGCTAGACAGGGAGTAATAAATTTTGCGGGGTTCCCAATGGTCATGTGTAAATAAATCTTGAGAAATATGTTTTTAGTCTCACCTGTTGCTTCATCTCTTTCAAAGAATGAAGTGGAGAAGAAAGGAAAATGTGAGCTTTTCTGGGATGCAAAGAGAGAGGGGTGATCTTTGGTGTGACTCCAAAGGGAATAGCATTGAAATGGAACCCAGTTCTTGCTCATTTATTAACTTGGAAGTAGTAGTATTTCCTCCTTAAATATTTGAAAGAATTCACCAGTGGAGTCGTTTGGATCTGGATTTTTCTTTGTGAAAATGTTTGAAATTGTGAATTACATTTCTTTAGTAGAGTACTATTCACATTTCCTCTTTCTCTTTATTTCAGTTTGGGTATGTTGGTGTTTCAGGGACATCATTTTATCTATTTATTGGCATAAAGTTGTTCACAATATTCTTGTATTTAATCCGGTTGCCTGTAGGACTTGTAGTGATGGTCTTCTGTTTATTCCTAGTGATGTAGGTCATTTGTATTTCCAATTTTGCTCAAGCCATCTTGGCCACTTTTAACATTTTGGTAACTTGTTGCTTATTTCTGATGAATGAGCTGACCACTTAATAAAAACCAAGTACATTTTCTAGTAACCAGAAAGTAAGATTTTAATGTTTAGAAGTATAAAATGCTTACTTTATTAAGAAAAAAACCTCGCAAATCCAAAAGTACTTACACCCAATCTTTTGAATTTTATGCTTTATAGCTAAGTGTATCTGAACTTGAAATTACAAAGTATCACAAGATCTGTGGTACATGGTCATGAGTTAGTTATTACTTTACTTTTGCTTGTGTTCTCTATAGACTTGTTCTTTGTGTGTGTGTGTGCTTTCTTTTTTGAGATAGAGACATACTGAAATAAAAGAAATCCCTTTTTCCTTTCTTTTCAAGTGTATTCTTAGAGTAGAGTTTCTCAGCCTCAGCACTACTGACACTGTGAACGGGATGATTCTTGGTTGTGTGGAGCTCTCCTGTGTGCTGTAGGATGTTTAATAGTGTCCCTGGTACCCACCCACTAGGCACTGGTAACATTCCCTGATTATGACCACCAAAAGGGATGCTTGATTTTTCTCGCTGAAGGAAAGTGTGTGTGTGTGTGTGTGTGTGTGTGCGCGTGCGCGCGCGCGAACACGTGCATGTTTACCATTTCTCAACATCATCAGCTAAAGTTCGGATTGCTTACTAAAATGATTTTCATCATCTTTTGTTTTTCCTTAGGCAGAAAGACATCAAGGGATCTTATCCCTTGTGTGCTTTAAACATCCTTGATGACCTATCCAAATTTAGAATTCATCTCCTTAGCTGTAATCAAAGCTACCCAGATTAAGCCTTTAAGGCAGCCTTCCTGATTGTTCTGTTTCATCCTTGGGTTGCTGGCCACCCTGGAACACTTGTTCATGCATCTGAGACTGGAGTTACAAGAGAAAGGCCTGCTTTTCTCTTGTTCTTCACACAGATCCCTTCCTGACAGCTACTGATTTCCCCACTGCCTCCCCATCAAATATTAGCCTCAGCATGTTGTTTTCCCAAGCATCTGAACTCACTTGCAAAAAGAGCAGGAAGCATGGAAAGGAAGGTTAGAAGGAACCTAAAAAATCTGCTATTGGGCATGTGCACCAGGTCACTGGTTTAGGAATGTGGTGTAGCCCGATGACTCCCTGAAAAGAACATTTATATGGTGGGTTTTAGAACGGGAGCGTAAGTTCAGGCATCTGTTCTTCACACAGTGAACAAAGAATGGAGCTGTAATTAGAAGAGAAATTCAAGCCCTTAAGATAACTTTAGTTGACAGAATATTTTATATTTGTCTTTTAGTTTTCTCACGTGGCCTATTCCGACAACTCCTGCGACAAGTCCAACAATAAGGAACATTAAAAGGCTCCGTTTCCATCCCCTGGTTGACCTCCATTTTGCAAAGCCACTTTACTAGGTCACCAAAAACTGGCTGGAGCTGCTATTATTTTGTCACAAATATTTTTAGATGTTTTGCAAGAGACACAGATATTAGACAATTATTTTAAGATTCAGTATTGAAGTGTAATTAGACAAAGAAAAGCGGACGGGTCATAAGCATACTGCTTGAAAAGTCTTTACCAATTTAGCCAGTCCTCGGAGACAGAATCAGATCATTACCAGCCCTTCAGAAACCCACTGTGCCCCCCCCCCAGCAGATAACCAATTTCTGCCAGTCTCTGCAATTTCTGCCAATAAGAGTTTTGGGGTTTTTTTTCCCATGCTTTATAAAAATGGAATGAGTTCTTATGTCTGGCGGCTTTTGATCACCGTTAATAACGTTATTTTAAAACTCAGTGATGTTTTCAATCTGGAAAATAGACCTGCTTCTAAATGGTTATGGTTAAAAGCATTTAATTGCCTTCATGTGGAGAGCTGTGCGTGCCAGGGAGAGCCTGCGCCACGGCTTCCTACTTCACATGGGAAACAAGGACACGGTGGGTATGAGCAGGACTTGGAGGAGCTCGAAACCTGAAAACCAGGCGCACAGGGAAGGAACTACAGAGACAAGCGCTGCCATTGCCATTTGCCACCTGGGAAATGAAACGCCCGTTCTGAGGGCTTGGCAATAAAGGAGGCGTGGCCCTGGTTGTGCATTTCTTCAGGATAAGATCGCTATGAATATTTTCTGACTTCAGACTGTAAAGAAAAAGCAGATGTTGAGGCTTCCTTCCCGCCAGTTTGCTGAGGAAGATGGCGTGCGTTGAGCGGTCTGCATAAACTGTCTGGTGGACTGCTGACTGCTGTCGCCCGGTGGAGTGTAGCTTTGGGAAAGGGGTGGAAGAGCCGGAACCGTTTCCTTTTGAAAAGAGATGTCAAACTGGATGTTACCAAATTCACTTCTTGTGTTCTTTGGACTGAGAGGATAGTGATCTGCCTTCCTCCTCTGTGTGAGGAACTTTGTCGCCTTGTTAGCTGAGGTCATAGTAAATGCTTGGTCACCAGTGATGTCGCCTCTGCTGGATGTCACAGCAAGGACTCCTGTCAGTGCACCTGCCAGCCTGTAGCATCTGAGCATTCTAATTTCCCCACCTCTGCCCCAGCCTGTGGGGGTGACACCTGCTTAGTGTGAAGCGCTGTTTCATTGTCTGTCTGTTAAATTTCCTGAGGCTCAAACGTTTGGGAAGGTTATTGGCCCGCGCGGCCTTTCCCTTCCATTTAGACTCTCGTTTTGTTATTGGCCTGGAGAATGCTCTGTCCATTCGGGATGCTACTCTTTAGTCAACTGTGTTGTCAATGGCGTTTTCTCCCGTGGTTGAGCACATCTTTTGCTGGCCTGCATACTTAGTATTCTTATCAAAATAAAGCCCTAGATAGCGATCTTTGCCTTTATGCCTCTGTGGCTTGCACCTTCTATTTTGGTCTTGCTTTAAAGTTGTTCCTAATTCTAAGGTCACGAAGATGTTCGTTGGTTCCTGTTTTCTTTTAAAGTTTTTTTTTATTAACGTGCTTTTCATTTTTCAGTTTTTAATCCCATTGGGATTTGAGTTCTTTGGTAGAGAAGGAGGTAGGACTCTTTATTTTGTCTTTCCTATACAGAGCCCACCATCTACCTAAGAGTTCATCTTTTTCTCCGTTGGTTTTTGAAACTTTGGTTTACATATAGGGTGTGAATGCCTCTGTGGTGACTATTGTACTGCATCATTCTCGTTTCTTGTTAGCTCTTGGCCTAAAGTTCTAGTCTTCCAAGGTTGATGGGTATCAGGCAGCATTGTCGTTTATCCCCGTTTTTACATGCTACTGTTTGACGCAGTCCGTCTCGCTGCTGTACGTGTGTGTGCATATGTGTGTATGCATGTGTATGCATGCATGCCCCTAGACTCCAGTCTGTTCTTTGGGCTCTCTGGCCATTCCTGCGCTAATAGGACACTGTCCTAATTCCTCTAGATTGATAATAAGCCTGTCTGTCTCCTTAGAGAAGATTCCTCCTCTCAATCTTCTTTAACATGTTCATGCTAGCCGGCGTGGTGGTGCAAGCCTGTAATCCTAGCTACTTGGGAGGCAGAGACAAGGAATCACTTGAGTCCGTGGGTATGAAACACATTCACGCTGGCAGGCACCACCGACATACATGCATACACAGGTGACCTTCATTAATTTAATTCAATTAATATAAATCAGCCCTGTCTAGGGAAGAAAAATACAGATAATAATTCCCTCTCATACAGAACGTACAAAATATGTCTGTTGTGAACACATTTAAAGTACCTGAGATAGTCTTGATTTTTTTTGTTGTTGTTCTTTTGTACTTCAGTCTTATCTGTCCCACAGACCTTCCTCTTGGGTTCCCAGTGGGATGACAGTGAGTTTATAGACCAATTTCCATACCGGTCAGTGTGTTTACTGTAGCGAAACTTCTTCCAGATGTAGGTACATGCTCTTGGCGTCACATTTTACACCCCCATAGGTACTTTTGTACACCTTTCCAAACTCTATCAGCGTTCCATCGCCATTTGTGTGGCTTTTTTTTTTTTTTTTTTTTTGAGACTAGGTCTCGCTATTTTTGCCCGTGGAACCGCAGGCTCACGTTGCCCGGGGTACCACGGACTCGAGCAGTCCCCAGCCTCAGCTTCCCAGGTAACTGGGATGACAGGCACGCACCACCATGCCCAGCTATTTTTGGGGACTAGATCTTGCTGTTTTCGCCCCAAGCAGGACTCGAACCGTGATTCCCTAGCCCTAGCCGCTTCCTAGGCTGAAGCTCACAGGCACGAGCCACCGTGCCTGGCTTGTGTGGCTTTTTTAAGGAGAAAAGGTAAATTAGTCAGAGTCAAATCAAATGCCCGGGAATGCCAAAGTTTTCTTCTTCTGACCTAGGAGCGGAAGCAGAGGAGGTATTTCTCCTTAGCCCAGTCCTTGACATATTAGCATTAAACCCTCAATGGTTCAGATGTGGATTTCTTTTAGAAGAAAACTAGGACCCGATTTGCACCATTACCAAGATCAAGTTCACATTCAAGATGCAAATTCTTAGTTGAAAGAGAAACAAGAACAGCCAGTTTTGCACGTATCTTGGAGGCCTGCAGCTAAGGGAGACCGCAGTGTTTCTGTGAGTGCTGTACGCGTTCCGTGATGCTGCCCGTGAAGATGAACCTTTCTTGGATGACTCAAGATTACCCAGTTTCCCTTGCAGCTCCATGGCAATCTTTTCTGAAATATTTTATGGAGCTTCTCGCCCCTCGAAGAGGAGATGGCGTTGATTTATTCCGGAAAGCAGTTTATCCAGCCGTCAAATGAGATTATGTTTGCGGCTGTTACCCATCACTTCACAGGAATATTCTGACTCTTCAACGAGGCCTTCAACTTCTATTTATTTATTTGGAGGCAGTAAAAACCACAAATGTAAATGCTCACACATAATCTTTGCAAGTGCAGTTGTTGATGGTGGCCAGAACCTAACCATCCCCGGGCGCCATCCCCAACCACCACTCTCCCCCTACATTTGGATTTGAGTAATCTTGAAAGGGTCTCATCACCAGCCTCCGTACTTAAATCCAGTAGTTTTTGTCGTGTTTCTGTCAAAGAGTGGTCTCTCAATATAGAAACTACAGAGTTTAAAATTGAGGTCTGACTGACTGAAAATTCTTTTTGCTTCTTGTCATCTTGTTTTAACATGGAAGTGTTTGGGCAAAGATGGCGGCGTTTCTCCTTGTTATTTAGACTGCAGTTTACTCAGCCTGACGTGGTATGAGAGGTATCATTAAAAGGAAAATGCGAGGCCGGGAACGGTGGCGTGTGCCTTTAATCACAGCCTATGGAGCGAGGTCGAGACTGGCAATTGCTTGAGTCCACGAGTTCGAGACCTGCCCAGGGCAACATAGCGAGACCTCGTCTCAAAAAAATAGCTGGGCGTGGTATCGCACACCTGTAGTCCCAGCTACCTGGGAGGCCGGGGCTGGGCATCGCTTGAGTCTGGTACCCTGGGCAATGTGAGCCTGTGGAGAGTGAGACCTACTCTCCAAAAAAAAAAAAAAAGAAAGAAAGAAAATGCAAATGACATCGAGTGGGCTTTTGACTCCAGACTTCTGCCTGGTTGGTAGTTTGATGTTTGCAGGTTTTTTTCTCATGATTTTGAGGCAAAGGCAAGTGCCCATCCTGACAGGAGCTGGTGAGAAATGGAGGCCTTGTGAAGTGACCATGAGTTATTTTTGGTTTAAAAACCACTTAGGTTATCAAACCAGTGGTTTTCTGAGGTAGGTTTTTCCTGAGGGGAGGGTCGGCAACGCCTAGATGCATTTTTGGTTGTTATAGTAGGGAAACAGAGACAGGTGGGTGCTACTGGCATCTGGTGGGCAGAGACCAGGGGCGCTGCTAAAGGTCCTATAAAGCACAGAACCCACCCCCTCCCCAAGTGTCTGAAACAGGGTATAATGAAGACTTTCTGACTTTAACTTTAACTGGATACCCCTATCTGCTTGCTTCTCTCTACGAAGCAGGCTACACACTCTTCATTAGCATTTTCACTGATCACCTTTACCATTGATATGCAAACATCAGCTACCAGCTTCTCTCTGCTTTCTGCTCCAAAAACTGCAGAAAAGAAAAACTTTAAAACACAGTTTAAACTTTCCACTCGTGGGTTCTTACCACCATCCCCAGCCTTCTCAACCAAAATACCAAACAATGCAAGACTATCAGTGCAGACTAATTTATTTCTAACAGTGATTTCTAATTATCCTATTAACTACAAAAGAAACATGTAAGACTCAGAATATTTTAACACTGTCCAAAACCTTTCTCAGTATTGTCCAAAGTCCTTTCCCAGATTGTCCCCAAATCCTCAGTCTCTCAGTCCTGATCATCTCACCAGTGTCCAGACAGAGTCCATCTCCAGATGCTTGAAGACATGTTCCTTTGACTGCTCCTCCTTGTCTTCCACACTGTCTTCTCCTTGTCACCTTCAGGTAGCAGGAACTCCATGGTGCCGAACCAGCAAAGTTCACTTTCTTCTCAGGCCTAACTTTTGCACGGCCTCTTTCAGACGCAAATCAAACTCAGCAAAACAAACTCCAACACGGAGTTCAAATCTGCAAACGCCTTAACTGCATCTAGCACACATACTGCCAGCCTGGGCCAGCCAAGGGTAGCAGGCCCCTGGTGGCCACATGGCCAAGCTCACATGGCTCACATCTTTACAAGATGGCCGATTCCCATCTCTCCTCCATTGAACCTCTCTCTCTATCTAGTCTCCATATTCCAATCCCAATCCTGAATCGAAAATCGAATCCTTCTCTTTGTTTGCACACCCTTTATATACCCTGATTTCCCCGCCTTCCAGGAAACCTGTTTCACCTTGACCATTTCACTTCTTTCTCCCCCTGAAGGGAAATTCCAGCTAAGGTCATTCTCCCATTTTAGCATACCTGTCCTTGAAATCTGCAATCTTAAACAGGAGACAATGGGGGAGGGGGCACACCCTATCATGTCCAGGGCACCAAGGTTGAGAAACGCTGACATAAACTTTTGAAGTTGTGAAAGACAATCTTTGCAAATCTTCATAACCTTTAGTCCCTGGGGAAGGTTTGAATTTTGCAATGAGGTAAGGGCAAGAGATCGGAGTCACCAAATCTGGGAATGCATGCACAGATGGGGTGGCCAGCTCAGAAGGTGTTCAATGAAGGAGGCCTCTCTCTGGTACGGACAAACCTGGTCCTGAAATCAGGCGAAAAGAAAAAAAGGCTTTTTGACTTTAACACATCTGCTTCTCTCTACGGAGCAGGCTACTAGCAGTTCATTAGCAATTGCCTTTAACTTGAACTAGACACACCTATGCCTGCTGCTTTCCCTAGGAAGCAGGCTACAAGCTGTTCATTAGCATTTTCACTGTTCACCTCTACCACTGGTATGCAAAAATCAGCTACCAGCTTTTCTCAGTTTTCAGACCTAAAAAGAAAAACTTAGAAACACAGTTTAAACTTTAAACTAGTTTGCCTCAATTTGCCCTTTTAGACTTTGTGGGTTCTTTCCACCATCCCCAGCCTTCTCAACCAAAATATCAAGTCAAAGCAAGAATAATTTATTTCTAACAAAGTGATTTCCTAATTACTACAAAAGAAACATGTAAGTAAAACTCAGATTACTTTAACATTGTCCAAAACCTTTCACAACATTGTTCAAAGTCCTTTCCCAGATTGCCCAAAAATCCTCAGTCTCTCAGTCCTGATCATCTCACCAATGTCAGCCAGTCAGAGTTCATCTCTGCATGCTTGAAGACATCTTCCTTTGGCATGCTCCTTTGGCATGCTCCAGCTCCTCCATGCCATCTTCTTCTTGTTGTCCAGGTAGTAGAAGAAACTTCATGGTACCGAACCCAGCAAAATTCACTTTCTTTTCAGGCCTAACTGTTGCACGGCCTCTTCCAGACACAAGTCAAACTCGGCAAAACAAACTCCACCACGGACTTCAAATCTGCAAACTTCTTAACTGCCGTTAGCACACATGCGGCTAGCCCGGGCCAGCCAGAGGGCTGCAGGCTCCAGGTGGCCACATGGCCAAGCTCACATGGTTCACATCTCCATCCTACACAATGGCCAAAACTAAACCTGAATCTCAATCTCCGTTCCCATCTCTTTCTTTCCTCTCCTTGTTTCAAATGTCTTTATATATCCTGTCTGTTTTCCCGCCTTCCAGGAACAGCTCCTGAATTATTACATTACAAAGAAAAAAACCTGTTTCATTTCTTCCTTCCCCCTTGTATCTTTCTGAAAGGAAATTCTAATTAAGGCCATTCTCACATTTTAGCATAACTTCCTTGAAATCTGCAATCTTAAACAGGAGACAATTCTTGGGGGGGTGGGTAGCAGCACCAGAGGATCTACTTATTGAATCAGTCGGTCATCATGGAACTCTTGCGACCAAGGAGGCCTTAATGAAATGAGTGATGGCAACATAAAATTGCATCATAAATCGATTTAGAAAATTCTTTTTACCTGAGAGGTTTTTTTCAGTTAATGCCTCTTTCTAGCACACCCACGTATTTGTTACATCTTCATGTAACAAAGAAGGTAGCATGGGACACTAAAGTGAGCTGAGCATTTTTTCATTCCCCATTTAATCTCAAGAATTAGGTGAACCTTTTTGCTTTCTTCTACAAGCTGCTAGCAAATAGCAGAATGGCTGCTTGTAGTATCATATTTCCTTGACTTTGCCATTCCCAGGGGTAGAGCTTAAGTTGTGTTAACCTAAACATTCAGGAGGACATTGAAAGACAAAGTACATTTATTTGGGATCAAAGAATTATAATCCAGGGTACACTGATTTAGGCAGAAAGCGAATACATGTCCTAAGGAGGGGCAAAAGTCAGGTGTTGCTTTTCTTATAGAGGTAGAAGAAGGATGAGGGAATGAAAAAGGGAATAATGGATGAGGTAAAGGTTGGTTGCTGAGTCACCAGGTACAAAGTCCCAGGTATCTGTCAGGAAACATTCCCTGTCGAACTTTTGGACATGGTACTCTTCTTGGAGAGGAGAGAAGGAATATGTTGGGATATTGGCTGCTTGGCCCTGTCTATGGAAGAGAACTCTCTAGAATGACTTCATTTTAAATGGAGCCCCTTATGAGACTCATGGACTTTCCTGGCTGGTGAATGTGGCGTTGTCTATGGTTCCGTCTATGAGCTGTCTCACAAGCTAAAGAGAAGACGGTAGCTTAAATGTGCCTTCAACGTGCCTTCCCATGTCCCTTTTTCAGCCAGTCTGGCTGTGAGATAAAAGATGTGCCCACTCACTTTCCCCTGAAATTTGCTGAGTCTGTTGCCTCATGAGTAATAATCTTCAAAGAACTTTGTGAGTTCCTGGCCCTAAATCTCCAGTTCCCTGACATCCCTGTCAACAGTGGCTGTCTGTCCATAATCCTTGGGGAGAGATGGGGGTGGGAACGAAGACTCACCCCCGCTGATCTCCACCCATGTGGGGTTTTGTGGGCAGCTTCTTTCTGCTGTGAGGAACCCCTGTCTGGGTAATTGCTGTGTATGCAGTGGAGGAAGTTTGCTAACTTGTGGGCTGTCTGTTTATTTACTTTATTTAATGGATGCTTCCTGGTGGTTTAATACTGGCGCAGGAAAGTAATTAGAAGCTGGTATTTGCAGGAAAGTTTTTTCTCCGTAGTTTTAGTTGAAATTGGTATTAAATGCGGTCATTTCTAGATAAATGTGAAGTTTTAATGTCCAGGTGGTTTACTTTTCAACCTATTTCTAGCTCTAGCTTACGGGGAAGTTTCCAACTGGTCCACCTTTAGCATCTTTGTAGGGGGTTGTTTGAAAGTCTTACTCTTTTGTATTGTTTCTGTACAGCCGCTAAACCTCCATGAGCAATGCCTCAAACAAATAGAGAGAATTGTTCTCAGAGGATGAAATTAGGAATGTGGAAACCCGTACCCTGGTTGTTTAGAATTTAGAGTTCATTCTAATACGAAACAGCAAATGATCAGAGCCCTGCGTCTCATAGTGCTTACATTTGAAAGCAGGTGTTCGCGAAAACACTAGTCAACAAGTATCATCGAGTCACAGAGTGACCAGCGAAGAAAGCCTCTCCTTCCCGTCTCCTACCTCCATCTCCCTTTGGCCCCTACCCCTTTGGGATGTCTGTCACACTGCGGTGCTAAGGAGCGAATCTGAAATCTCTGTGATGGAAGGTTCGGCCGTTCCGGAGGCCCGGAGTTGACTAGCGTTTAGATGGTGTCTCCAAAAAAGTCAATAAAAGGAGCCAAGGAGTCCAGGGAGCAAGTGAACACAAGGGAAGGGCGATTGTCCCCCGGCGGGTCATCTGCCAGGTCGCTGAGCGTCACCTCTGCTTCTGCGCCCGGGACGAAATGCTGCAGACGCAACCTGGGGCTTTTGGTGGTCACAGGCGGCCACGGCGAGACCCTGTGCTGCGGTGCTGCTGCTTCGGCTGGGGCCTCAAGAGCATCACTGGAGACAGGGCGTCGTTAGCCATCACTTCCTGGTCTTCAGCGGTACAGTCTTCACCCAGGTCCAGGTGTAGGTGCGAGGACTGTGGCGATGAGTGAGAGTCCGTGACCTTGAGAAAGAGCCCGTAGTCTGCTGGGAGACATGTACCCGAGAGTAGAGGAATGCTGATCCGGAGAAAAGCTAAATACAGAAATGTGTTTGGAAAAGTGTTTTTCTTCTGCTGACAGGGTGACCCCAGTGACAGAAGCGGTCTCCATGGCCGCCGCATGGAGAGCGAGCCGGGGACCTCCCTCTCATCTCTTACGGAGCAACTGGCTGTTTTAACGACACTGTTGAGTTCCAGCCTCAGTGTTACCTGACTATTGCTGCTTGGGCTGAAACTACTCATTTGGAAGAGAATCAGACCCACTGCAAGAGGACATCTTCCGAAGGGAGCAAATCATCGTTGATAGTTTCATGCAATTAGCAAAATAGGGCTGGTTGGTAATAAGACAGATCAAAATCGTAAATCGTGTCACCGAATAAACCATAAATGATGTCAGTCAGCAGGATAAGAGAGTGAAACGTCGCGGTCACATGTGCTGCTAGCTCCTCTGGAAGCCGATGACTTCATCGCCGGAATCTGAGCATTAATTAAGGTGTTGCTTCACCGCCTGGCGGATTCCAGGCTCTTGTACACTTCAGTGCTGAATGCAACGCCGCATTTAATTGTTGCGATCGTTTTATTTCTGATGAAAGCTTAGCTTTAGGGTAGAGGAAACGGGGTCTATGTTATTGTCGCCTTGGTAACTTTGTTCTGGAAATGGCAGGCTGTGCTGACGTGGGTTAAAAATATCTAGGGTTTGATTGCTATAAAAATCTCTACACATCATTTGCTCACGTCCAGTGAGTCACCCCTCATTTCTCTGGCATGATCACGTAAGTTGTGAGGACTCGCAGGTGACTACTACAAAGCACTAGAGAGATTGTCATTTCCCATCATTCAAAAATTTCCATATTTAAAGAGTAGTTGACAGGTGACCTTGCCATACTGAAAATCAACAGAAACAACTTGAATAGACTGTCTCCTGGTCACTGAGGGCCTAGGGAGGAGCTGGCCTGGGGGCCACCCAGGGTATCTTTGGGGAAGGCCAGGGGCCCCCTTGTCGCTTGAACCCCTACCCCACCGGACTTAATGTTTCAGCCTCTTTCTGTCTCTCCACCTCCGTCACAGGGGTTCCCTCTGTCACAGGGGTTCCCTTCAAGCTAATCTGATTTTCCCAGATAGAACCTCTATTAAGGTGGGTGTGCGCACACACCCACACACACACACCCACACAAACACACTAAACAAACCCACATTCCTTGTAAACAAAGGTCAGAGCCTGGGGTGCTTGTCTAGGACTTGGTGCCCCCTCTGAGGGGTGGGCTTTGTGGGGACAACTGACCGCTCAGAATCATTTTCTGGCTTCTCATCAGTGTCTGTATCCTGCGGAACCCTTGGAATTGTGCACGAATGGGAATAGCAGCTTCTGTAGATACGATCGTGCGCAGACCACACACCGGCCAATTTGCTGATAGACATCTCTTTGGCTTTGGAGACCGAGACAGTGACACCTATGCTCCCTTTTTTAAAGCTTCTATTCCAGAAACTTGGGATGCATGTAGGGAAGAGGACTGCTCCCTCTTTGGTGCCTGTCTGCCTTTATGGGGCTCTCTCCTCAGCACTATGCTTCTATCTCTGTTACCATTTTTTTTTTTTTTGATGGCTCAGGTAGGCTCGCTGCTTCACTGAGAAAATGAAATCATGGTTTAAAGCCACCGAGACCTGTCGGAACCTATGCCCTCAGCACCCTCCTTGCTCTGTACCCAGAGAACAGCCTCCTCCTGAGGTGTTGGGCCAGAGCAGCTGAAGCCCACTGGGTTGTTCAGAACCCCCTTAGGGGAGGTTTCAGGGGCGGACACTTAATGATGATGTAGATTACAAGCACAGGAGAATAAGCTTTCGTAAGGGTTTGAGCCTGGGACAGAAGGGCGCTTTGATTTAATGAATCAACTTGAGTTTCACAGCAATCGGAGTTTGTGTATATGTCAGTCTGGAAGTAGAAACACACACATCATACATGTACACATGTATCTACATGCCCACCACGCGTACAATAGATATGCATGTTTTAATGTATAGTAGACTCTTGTGCAGACAGAGGCATGCATTGCTAAGTGGCTTGTATGACATACATGTCCGTTGTGCACACATACAAAGGTGATATACACATGTGCATGGTATATGAACATATGGTGCACACAAACATGGAAAATATTTACTGAATCCTTGCTTGCTATGGGTAGGCACCAATCTAAGTGGCTTACCTGAATCCACCGGTGGAACCCTCACCACTTCCCAGCTGAGGCCCCTGCAGGAGCTGAGCGCTACACTCCATCTTTCGGCTACTCACAGTTTTTTTTTTTTTTTTTGAGACTAGGTCTTGCTGTTTTTGCCTGTGGAACCGCAGGCTCACGTTGCCTGGGGTACCACGGACTCGAGCAATCCCCAGCCTCAGCTTCCCAGGTAGCTGGGATGACAGGCGCGCGCCACCACGCCCAGCTATATTTTTTTGGAATTAGGTCTCACTGCGTGCCCTAGGCAGGACTCGAACCACAGTCCCTAGCCCTAGCCGCTTTATAGGCTGAAGCTTACAGGCACGAGCCACTGTTCCTGGCTCCTCACATCCTCTTAATGGAGATTGTGCAGTCAAGATTGTTTAATGGGGGCCAGGTGCAGTAGCGCACACCTTTAATCCCAGCCTCAGGAGGTTGAGGCTAAGAATCACTTGAGTCTGCGGGTTCGAGACTACCCCAGGCAACATAGCGAGACCCAGTCTCAAAAAATAGCTGGGCATGGTGGCACACACCTGGTAATCCAAGCTACCTGGGAAGCTGAGGCTAGGGGTCGCTTGAGTCCACAGGATCAGCACTACCCCAGGCAACATAGCAAAACCTAGTTTCAAAAAAATAAATAAATAAACGATTGTTTAACGGTGTGGTTGATTCTGCTTGTTGGGTGTTGATGCTTATAACCCCAGGGCACCTTCAACTAGAAAAAGTGAGAAAAGAAGTGGGAAGCTATTTGCTTTACCAGTATAGGCAAGGGAATAGGGAAACCTGTGCTCATTTTTTAAGTGGTCTCAACGGTAGCATGGATTTGATCATAGTAATAGCATAAGCTACATGGATTTTGAAACATTTTACTTTGGTGGTACTAATACAGAACATGGATTGTGAGTCTATCAGTATTCTGAAAGAAAAATCACATTATTCCAGCATCTGGAATTTTTCATCATTGATGGCGTCAAGCCCAATGAATTAGGTGACTAAGGTGAGCAATCTGAGGGCTGCCATCTGGGGACCAGTAGTTAACATGAGCTGTTTCTCTTCTCTGGAGCTACTTTGGTGGTGCCATTGGATGCAAGGTAGCTTGGAAGAACAGGTCTTTGCATGTACAATTGTATCATTGTTTCTTAATAGAACAAACTACAACTTTATTCTTTTGTTTTCAGACTAGCTAGTTAGGACATAGATTTCTCTACTAGAATGGAAACCCCCCACCCCAAAATGTTAGTAATAATTTTAGCATGCCAGAAGTTCCATTAAAATTCCAGCTGGGCCAGGCGTGGTGGCACTTGCCTGTAAGCTTCAGCCTGTGAAGCGGCTGGGGCTGGGGATCACCGTTTGAGTCCCACTCCAGGCAATGTAGCGAGACCTAGTTCCCGAAAAAATAGCTGCAAGTGGTGGCGTGCACCTGTAATCCCAGCTACCTGAGAAGCTGAGGCTGGGGACTGCTTGAGTCCATGGTCCCCTGGGCAGCGTGAGCCTATGGTTCCACGGACAAAAATAGTGAGACCTAGTCTAAAAAAAAATTCCACTGGTATGGTGTCTTTTCTTCACAAGGGAGCCAGAGACCCAGGCTGTACCTGTCTTGTTCTATCATGCTCAAGAGTTGGCTTCCATTTCATAGTCTCAAATGACTGCTACAGCTCCTGCCATCACCTTCACATTACAATTAATGGGAAGAAGAAAAGTTCAGAGAAGCCTTTCTCTTGAAGAGTTAATGTGTGGAAGTTGCACATATCCCTTTTGCTTATATCCCAAAGGCCAGAACTTGCTCATATGATCACACCTAACTGCAAGTGATTCTGGGAAATGTAATCTTTAGCTGGATAGGCAACTAAAGATGATGCTACTATAGAAGAGGAGGGAATAGATACTAGAAAGAAGGAAGCAGCATCTGCTACACTAACATATTAAAAAGGGAAATGAAATTAGTAAAAACTTAAAATATAAATCTTCCTATTTAAACAGAATATCAAAAGTTTGGAATAATTTGATTTTTCTTTCCGGATAATGATATGCTCACAATCCATGTTCCATATTCACATCACAGATGTAAAAGTTTTGAAAATCCTGGCAGCTTGTGTCATATTACCAAATCCCATGCAGGAGGAAAGGGAGTTTTTTCAAGTAGTTGAGAGTATTAGCACATTTCGAATACAAATCCACCTGCTTTGTGAAACGCTCCCAACTGAGCACTGTACACAACGTAGAGCAAGAAGATACCAAAGTGTTTAACATTTGACCGATTTGGTTTTTGTTTTGTTTTCTTTAATTTATTTTTTTGAGACTAGGTCTCGCTATTTTTGCCTGGGGAACCGCAGGCTCACGTTGCCCGGGGTACCACAGACTCAAGTCATCCCCAGCCTCAGCTTCCCAGGTAGCTGGGATTACAGGCGCATGCTACCACGCCCAGCTATTTTTTTTGAAACTAGGTCTCGGTCTCACTGTGTTGCCCAAGTGGAACTCGAGCCGCAATCCCTGGTCCCTGCCGCGGTTTCCTAGGCGGCTGCTGCTTACAGGCATGCGCCACTGTGCCCGGCCTTTGCCTTCTGAAGAAGCTGATGCCATCACTGCCCAAGGAGCATGAGGGTCAAGAGTCATTTTAGTTGATAGCACAGAAGAGACCAGCTGTTCCCAACAGTCCTGTGAGTGACACCCCGAGACTGCCCAGCCCCCAGGCCTGAGGCCCAGGAGACACCCCCACTCCTGCCTGTTCCCACATTCCCTCCTGTCCTGGCGAATCTTTTTCCACCGGCCGCTCCAAGAGGCATCTTCTCTGAGCACTGACTCCGCCATCGTCCTACCTTGCTCATAAAATGCTCCCATTGTGGTAAGGAACAGCCTTGTGGTTCCAATTCTGCTTTCGGAGCACAAGTGATAGAGCCCGGTTAGGGTTAGGCCAGTCGTGCTGCCGCCATGTCACCAGGAGTTCCTGCTAAGTGACTTAAACCCAGTGCCCAGACTCCATCTCTGATTGCACAGATTCGGTTTTTTCTTTTGCCTTCCCATTATTGTTTAGAAGCGTGATTTCATTTTTCAAATAAAATACCTTCTTCCAGTTGTATCTTGCGAAAGGATTGCTTCAAAAGCATCTAGCTCCTTAGCTTTTTAGCTGAACTGTTCTAGCCACAGACTTCAGGTAAACATCAACATCAGGTAAACATCAACATCGTAAGAACAAGAATCAGGGAGGAGGCCAGATTGTGAGCAGGCAGGCAGGGTACGAGGCCCAACCCGGCAGAGGCAAACGGGGAGCGAGGACGCCATGGCGAGAAGCAGGTGTTATCAGTACTGGGACTGACTCAGCAGATTCTTTTTTTTTTTAATTTTAAATTATTTGTATATATAAAATTATTTCACATCTTTTTAATCCTTAGGACTCTCCCCTCCCTGATCGTTCCCTCCCCCCTCCCCCCCCCCAAGTTGTGAACTTCAGTTTGGTTTTTAGCTTCTTTTGACTTTTCCTCCTGGCCTTTTGCTTGTTTTTCCTACATCCCATATATTAGTTTTTTTTTTTTTTCCCCCTACATCCCATCCCATATATTAGTGAAACCATTTAGATTCTGTCTTTTTCTTTCTGACTTGTTGCTAATATGATTTTTTTTCTAGGTCCATCCATGTTATCAAAAATTCCAAATTTGTCATTTTTAATTGATGAGTAACATTCCATTGTGTATATGTACCCCATCTTTTTCATCCATTCGTCTGTTTGGGGACATTTGGGTTGCTTCCATGTCCTTGCAATTATAAATAGTGCTTCGGAAACATCCAAGGATTCATATCCAAAGACTGAGCACCCCTAACAGGGAGTAAAGGGTTTATATGTGCTTTACATGTCCTGGTGCTCCAGGTGGGCTGTCATGGTTGTCATGGCCTGATGTGGCAAAGACAGGATGAAGAAGATGCAAGGAGAAACTGAGCTGCAGACCAGTAAACTGAGTGGGTCAGTCATGGCTCGTTTGTCTAGATGCTTGTTTTTCTAGCCCCCTGGGCCATATTTCTTAGGCAACTGGGCATCAGCAGACTTTAGGTGATTGTGCTTTCACCCATCCATCATGCTTCAAGAGGATCTGGGCAACTAAATTAGGTGCTCTAACAGTGACAACACGAAATCTTCAGCTCAGCAATACTTTTACAGGCTGAACTATTGAAATATTTTCCAGTGGAAGATAAATCAACAGAGAAATGGCAGGAACAAGGCGTCTTTTCTTTGAGGGAAAGCTGGGCTTTCCAGAATTCAGTTGGAGAAATAGGAAGCTATTTTTTGGATTTTAGTCTTGGATTTGCTGCTGATCACACTTGTGACTATGTGGGAAGGTGGTTCCCCTTTCCCTGGGCTTGGGTTGTCTCAGTGGTGGAAAGAAAAGCATTAAAGGACAAAGGTGGTAATGAGCACCCCCTGGGGTATGCATCTGCCCAAGGGCTTGGGTGACAAACTCTTCCTTCTCCCAGTTTGCCGGGGCATCGAGGTAGACCAGGTGAGTGGGGTGCTGATCAGTGGAGATCACAGTTGCTTTATCTTGAAACCTTTTCCAGTTCCTGGGAAACTGCTTTCTCTCCCTGCAAGGAAGTGTGCAATAATGGCTTTTGGGGGGTGGGGGTGGGGGAATATATTCCTTGCGTTTCCTCCATTTCCTGAGTGGCTTACTCCAATTTATAGCGGAGCCTGCTGGGGTGAATTTGCCAGGAAATACCTACTGGGCTGGCAGAGCTCACATTTGTATAACCCCCTTGGGGGTCTTTTATTTCAGTAGCGGTTGAGATGGACTGATAGCTGCTAAATGGGGAAGAAACCACCTGGAAGTGAATTTGGTTGAGGAGTAATTGTAAAAGGTGAAAGAGGGAGACCTTTCCTGGCCCCTCTCTCTTGTGTTTCTAATACAGTAGTCACTGTTTCAATTGGAATTAATTTAAATTCAGTTCAGTTCCTTCAACCCATTAACCCCATTTAAAAGGCTCAGCAGGTCCAGGCATGGTGGCGCATGCCTGTAAGCGGCAGCCTAGGAAGCCACAGCCGGGGCCAGGTATTACGGTTCAAGTCCCGCCAGGGGCACGTAGTGAGACCTAGTTCCAAGAAAATATAGCTGGGCATGGTGGCATACCTGTAATCCCAGCTACCTGGGAAGCTGAGGCTGGGGATCACTTGAGTTTGTGGTACCCCGGGCAACGTGAGCCTGCGGTTCCACAGGCAAAAATAGCGAGACCTAGTCGCAAAAAGAAAAGAAAAGAAAAGAAAAAGGCTCAGCAGTCGTGGTGACTACAGGCCTGGTTATGCGCCCCTCCTCAAAGACCCTTGCTTGCGTCCTAGAAAGAAGGTCATGGTAGGGCAAAGAGAAGGCTCGGCGTGGAGGTCAGTTGATTCTGGTCTAATCTGGGCCTTTCAGTGCTCTGCGGGCTTGTCTCTGTCAGTCTAGGCCTCGGTACCGCGACAACAGCTTTGGTTATGTCATTCCTATTGTGTTTTGTCTGCTGGTGTAGAATCAAAAGCTACGGGAAGGATCAAACGGAATGGCCTCATGTTATGCCAATTTAGAGGGTGGACTTTGGAGTCAGCCTGCTGGGTTCAATGGCACTTACCCACAGGAGTACCTCTCTGGGCCTTGATTTTGTCATCTGAGAAACGGATAGTGAGATACTTCCTTGGTCTATCCGAGTGGTAAATGATTTCATGTCTATGTATGCTCTATCCATAGAGGGGTGCCTGGCCCCTGGGAATGAAATCGGTTAAAAAGAAAAAAACAAAGACTTTTTGACCTGAACTAGAACATCTCTGCCTGCTTCTCCCTAGGAAGCAGGTGCCAAACAGTTAATTAGCATTTTCACTGTTCACCTGCTATTGGTACGCAAAAATTACCCACCAGCTTCTCTCAGCTCTCTCCCCCTCTCTCAGGCCTAAAAAAGAAAAACTTAGAAACACAGTCTAAACTTTAGACTAGTTTGCCTCAATTTACCCTCTTCAAAACTTCGTGGGTTCTTTCCACCATCCCCAGCCTTCTCATCAAAATCCCAAGCCAAAGCAAGACTCTCAGAGTGCAGACTCATTTATTTCTAAGTGATTACCTAATTACTACAAAAGGAAACATGCAAGTAAAACTCTAAATTGCTTTAACATTATCCAAAACCTTTCTTAACATTGTCCAAAGTCCTTCCCCCAAATTGTCCAAAAATCCTCAGTCTCTCAGTCCTGATCATCTTACCAAGATCAGTCAGTCAGAGTTCATCTCCAGATGCTCGAAGACATCGATTCCTTTGGCGTGTTTCTTCTCTTCCATGCCGTCTTCTCCTTGTCCTCCTCCAGGTAGTAGAAGCTCCATGGTACCGGAACCAGCAAAGTTTACTTTCTTTTCAGGCCTTACTTTTGCACGGCCTCTTCCAGACACAAGTCAAACTCAACAAAACAAACTCCAACACGGAGTTCAAATCTGCAAACCCCTTAACTTCCTTTAACACACATGCTCCTAGCCTGAGCCAGCCAAAGGCAGCAGGTCCCAGGCCTTGGCCACATAGCCAAGCTCACACGGCTCACATCTTCATCCTGCAAAGTCCCTGACCATCCCACAAAATGGCCGATCTGAATCCCAAATCAGACCTCGAATCCCTTTCTTTGTTTCAAACCTCTTCATATATCCTTATTTCCCACCAAGAGAACTCCTGAGGTAGGAGCCCTGTCAGGCCTGTATGTTAATTCAAATCCTACCCAGCTCTTAGTAACACTAACAATTCTAAAGCAAGAGACAGTGGCACCCAGGGGTTAGGCACCCCCTATCAGGAAGTACTCAGTGTTAAGTGAAATTAGTACTTCATGACCCTGAGGGCATTCTCAGCACCTATTATAATATGGTGGATTTTGATATTGTTATATCATTCACCATGGCCTGTGGGAACAACTCAGTGTTTAAGCTGCAGTTATTAGTCATCGATCTCATCTGTTGCGTATTTACAGTGAGTCCCAGCGCACGTTTGTTGGAAATGTTTGGTGTTTTCTCATTTAAAAAATTTTACTTTGAAGTTTTGAAAATTGACTTGCTTTTTAAAAATTGTCATCGAAGTACCGTTATTATACAGCCTGGCTAGTGTTTT
>PVHY01021405.1:0-23956 GCA_004024945.1 Uropsilus gracilis
AAAGAGACAATAAACAAAACAAAAAGAAACCCAACCAACTGGGAGAAAATTTTTGCCCTGCAGACAAGTGACAAGGGTCTGATAACAAAGATCCACAAAGAGCTCCTACAGCTCAACAAAAACAAAGCAAAAACCCAATCAAAAAATGGGGAGAAGAACTAAAAAGACACTTCACCAAAGAGGAGATACAGATGGCTAACAGGCATATGAAAAAATGGTCCATATCACTAAAAATCAGGGAAATGCATATTAAAATCACACTGAGATACCATCTTACACCAGTAAGAATGGCCCACATAAATAAAACAGACAACAGCAAATGTTGGCATGGATGTGGAGAAAAAGGAACTCTCTTACACTGCTGGTGGGAGTGCAAACTGGTCCAGCCACTATAGAAGACTGTGTGGAGGACCCTCAAACAATTGAAAGTGGACTTACCATTCAACCCAGCAATCCCACTACTAGGAATCTACCCAGAAGACATGAAAACATTAATTCAAAAGGACACCTGTACGCGCATGTTCATTGCAGCCCTGTTTACAATTGCAAAGAATTGGAAACAAACCAAATGCCCCCAAACAGATGATTGACTAAAAACAATGTGGTACATATACACGATGGAATACTACACATCAATCAAGGAGGACAAACACATGTCATTTGCAGCAACCTGGATGGAACTAGAAAGACTCATATTAGCAGAAATAAGTCAAAAAGAAAAAGAGAAGTACAGAATGTTCTCACTTATATGATGGATATAGGGAAAAACAAACAAACAAATAAGAAAAAAGGAAAACAACCAATGGGACTGAACCATGGAGTGAGAGAGGAGGAGGGGGAAGAAGGTGGGGGGAGGTGAAGAGCACAAAAGATCAGGATAGTTAACAAATGTTAGTGAAGGCCCTGGGGTATACAATAATGGACTAATGTATTATAAATATAAATATACATATATATGCAAAAACATAAAAACACATTTACCGGATATTGGAAGAGAACAATGGGCCAAACAACCAACCAACAAATCACAGAAAAATGGGAGATGGAGTGACTGGAGGGGCGATATGGAGGGGGATATGAAGGGAGGAGGAGGGATCAATTAATGCACAAATGTGACAAATAAATAAAATGAAATTTTCAAATAAGAAAAACAACTAACAATCTTTTGTTTTATTTTTAATTTACTTTTTATTGTTTACACTTACATATCTATATACATGTATCTATATATCTATATATATTTTGCATCATTGTCTACCCCCCTCATGCGCTCCCATCATCTTACCACCTGTGTGCCATCTTAGTCTTTTGTGCCCTCCCCCACTCCAGTTTGTCCCATGCAACTTTAAAGATGTAATTACACTAGAAAAAAGAAAACATTGTTGAGAACAGAGAACAGTCTTTTCTTTTTTCTAGTGTAAGTATATCTTAAAAGTTACATGGGACAAATGTGTACTACAGCATTATTTGTCTGTGTTCTGTCTTTGTAATTTTTAAATCTGGCACCCTGTCCTCACTTGGATTCACCAAGGGGGCCAGCATGTAACCCTTGGTTTCATGGAGTGTTTCAACACTATAAATAAATAGTGTTTCAACACTGTTTATTTCATAGACCCTGAGCTTTTTGAAGACACAGATCATGTCTTGTTTTCCTTTGAATCTGTACATCTTAACACAAGACCTTGCAAAAAAAATTTTTTTTTATCAAACCAAGTAACAATTCTCAGGACTTGTTTGCAAAGATTGTTAAGTCCAGCAGTCTCTCTTAGACCCTGAACTAACAAGTTTTCTGGAATTAGAAGGGGCAGTCACATAGAGGGTTCTGTGATCTTAGGATCAGCCAACAGAGTTGTTTCCCGAGTGTGTAAAGATTGGTTTGAAAACTGAAGAGCACCGTACCTTGCAGATGTCACTCCACTGCCCAGGACCGTTGTCATTGACGGCTCGGACTTTAAAAAGGTACTCAGTGTTGGGGGTCAGATTGTGTAGCTCCAAATTCTGCTGCGTTATATCCCGAATTTGGCCACAGAGCTCCATGTGCACGTTGTTTGGAGGGGAAGTGACGAGTTCATAGAATTCCATCTCGAAAAAGTCCACATCTTCTGTTGGGCATGTCCAGTAAACCTACAAAAGAAAGCTGCTGAAGACTTTAAATTAGACCTTGTGCAATAGTCTCAAAAGGCCTATGTGAGAAGGTCTGAAGAGATGGTTGTAATTCGTTACAAGAACAGACTTCTGTTCTCTGGGTTGTTACTGTCTATCAATGTGAAGGGGAGCACTGTCTGCCTGCCACCACAAACCAAAGTCTCTACCATTTACTGAACACCTATTTTGTGTCAGATTCCATGTCAGGCATTGCTTAACTTATGTAGTCCTCACATCCCCCTGAAAGGGAGATTTTATTCTATTTTACAGTTGAGGCTCAAAAAGCTTACATTTAGCAAATTCTAACCCTTATTTAATTTCTACTTTTTAAAAATACTATTAAAGTCACATTGCAGTATAACATGAAGGTTTGAGATGCATACATAATAGGTATTGAGTGTCAACACAGGTTGAGACTACACTAGTTCTTTTATACACAAGGAAATAGGGTCCTGGAGAGGAGAAAGGACATATCCAAATAATGGAGAACATATATTCACATTCAAAACATAAGACTTGGCATATCAACTTGGCAAGCAATACATTAATAAGTGTCAATAAACAGATTTTTTAATCTTTAATTAATTTTTTAAATCTTTTTAATAAGCAATAAGCATGTAAATATTCTATACTTATACTTTTATAGGTGTAAAAGTATAAAATTATAAAATAAATTTATAATTGCTCTCATAGTGATATAAAGTTAAATACTTTTGTAAATTAATACAATTTGTAATTACTTTTGTATCTATATAAATATATTAAAACCATTTATTTATATAACATGAATAAAAATTAATTTTTTTCCTGATTATTAAAATAAAGATACTCATTGTAAAGTACTTGGAAAATATAGAAAAGTATAAGAAAAGAAAATAAGCATCATTTACAATCCTACAATTTGTTAACAACTCATAATTATTTTTTTCAATTTTGGAATACATAAAACATGAATACATGTAATTTGGATTATATTGCCTATTCTTGCTTTCTTTCATATGTTATATTTTATATATTTTCTATATCATTAAAAATTTAGTAAAACATCATTTTAATAACTGTCCCATAAATGATTTAATTCTTCTGTCATTGAACATTTAAATGTTGTTTCCAATTTAATGCTTCAATAAATAATGATGCAATGAGCACTCTAGGCATGAATCTGCATCTTATTCTTTTATCATTTCTTTGAGGGGGATTTCTAGAAATAAAATTGTTTATTAAAAACTCTTAGTATTTTTAAGATACATATTGCCAAGTTATTAAAACTAACTTTAAGAATAATCTGTATGTCAAAGATTAGTGGGGACTAGCATTCAACCATCATTTGAGATGCCAACACAGATCTCATCTTCTGCTTGACTAAGCACCATAATCCTGTGTGATTTCCATTTCAAGATCGACAGTAAAGATCAATGGTATTGTGACATCTGCCTGTAGGTTTAGGTCTCTTCTCTTGAGAACCAATGGCTTGATGAGATTTTTCTAGGGAGATCCTTTTCTTGAGCTCATCCAGGTCAACAGATAACCTAGGAGCTGCACTCCACACTCATGCAGGAGCAGACAGCACCAGCATTTTCCTTCCAGAGCAGCTCTTGAGCTGCCCAAGAGGCTGCGTGATATGAGGGTGGGACTTCATGCCATCCTGAGCATGTGCCACATCTTTGCAGACTTTGCTGACTGAGTGTCATTTATAAAAACAGGACCAGTTACTTTGTTTGTGGGTGCCTCTTATCTGAAGGGCAGAGGCACTCTGCTGTGTCTGACAAACCACAGAGGGGATGTTTAATTTGGGATAGAAGGTCACTCTTGGCATCGGTGACACTCCAAAACATAGATTATGGTGTGTCAAGACAATGGATAAGTCAAGCTTAGTCAGTGACTGACTTTCATTTTGTTTTGGACCTCTGGTACTGAAGTGCAGACTGAAAACCAACCTCAGTGCAGCACCCAGGAATGTGTTAGGAAAGTGTATTCTCAGCACAGAATCTGCATTTTAACAAGAGCCCCACATGCACATTTATATTTGGGAACTACTGGTTTAGACCTCAAGCATGCTAGCACCTGAAGTATGGGGGTAAAAGCTAGGTGCCACCACCTGAAAACAGGCTCTGGGCTGGCTTGAGAGATGCTGTATCCAGAGGGACTACAGTATGCTCTGGTAGAATATTTACTTGCATGGGAGGTGTTTTTTTTTTTTTTTTTCCTTCTGGAGTTTTAATAAAGTATTTTGATAGAGTTCAGTTTGGACCCAGCTGCATTTGAAAGGACTGCCAAGGGAAAGAGTATTTGTGTAAATCAGGCCAAGAGACCAAGGAGGAGCTCTGTCCCTGGATCCAGGTGATAGCCATCGCTGGGGCCCACAAGAGACCTCCCAGAAGCTTTCCCCTCTGCAAGCTGGATCCTAGAAGACAAGAACTGGGATTCCATTGAGGATTATCATTCCAACCTTTCCAAACTATGAAGGAAATTTTCCTTATGAAAGATAGCAATTGAAAGTCATCATCATGATAGATGATGGCGTCAAGTTCCAAGCTCTGCCACCACTTCCCCATGGGAATTAACACACTTTCCAAGTTGCGTCCTCAAACTGCTTTGGGTTTTCTTTCAATGGAGAAGCTGCTTTTGCGGTGGGATTGAAGTTTTCAGATAGAGTTCTGACTCTGAGTTCAATATATTTGATTTAAGCCAATCTCAGTTGACTTAAGATTTCAGAAATGTAATCCCTATTGAGTAGGCAGACCAAAAAGGGTCCAAAGGAGCAGGGTTTTGTGAGCAGACTGTAGAGGTTAAAGAGGTAAGTGCCACCTTTCCTATTACCCATATCCATTCCTTGCCCCTCCCAACTTCCCCATGGGGCCCAGAGACTTTCTCACCTTGGCCGCTCGAGGGTACACCAGAGTCTGGTAGATAATTATTGGGCCTGGGGTATTCACAGAGCCTTCTGTGAAAGAGTACCAGTTGTGGAAGCTGCTAGTGTTCTGGACAGATTGGTTTTCTGGTGTTGCACTCCAGTAGGTGTATAGGCCGTCAGAGGCTTTGGTCGGTGTGGTTGACTGGGCTCGCGGACAGGGCTCTGTGCCCTTGGCCTTCTCACCAGTATTGTTGAAAGACAATAAAGAGGAGCTCCGCTGGTATAGCTGCTGGTTGTCAAAGCTGTGGGTGCTGAAGGTGACCCGTCTTGCCATCATCATTTCTGGGTGCATAGGGTAGGAGCAAGGCAGGGTGTCCGCTGAAGAGTTTACTTTCTTAGGACTTGTGGGGAAGAGTTCATGGATGGCACTGGAAAGCTCAGCAAAGTCCAAAGGCATGCAGTGCATGGAGTGCAGCCGGAGGTGTGGGTCGGGTCTGAAGGTGGTCTGGATGCCATCCTCGATCTGGTCCACTAGGATCTTGGCAGACTGTAGGAATGCCACTTGGCCGGTCTCCTTCAGGGCTTCCTTAGAGTAGGAGATCAGGCCATCCATTTCATCCACTTTCATGCTTGTGATACACACATATTTTTCAATCTCCTTCTGTCTGATCACTTCCAGATTCTCTATATTCTCCATGATGAATTTCTCTTTCTCCTGAAGAATGTTCCGGAGCTTGAGAAAGCCATTTCTGATCTCTCTTCGCTTTGCTTCTTTGTCAGCTTTGAAGCTGTTTTTTAGAATGTTGAATTCCATTAGGTCATTATCGATTTCATATCGGACTGCACAAAATCAGATTAGTTATCAGTTAATATTTTCAGCTCCCAGATGTCAAAAGCCATAGCAAACTAGAGCAAGTGACCCTGGGCTCCAACCAAGTGGGTGAAGAGGGAAGGAAGGCATTTGTAACTAACTAAAGTTTCATCAACAGAGGTTTATGAAATGAAATTGGTTTCCCTCGTTGTACCCTCTTTCTCTTCCTCCAATACTTTACTTCCCTCCCTGGTATATTCTCTGTGACCTTGGGCCTGAAGTTTGAAGTTCAAGACCAGTAGAGATATTGGTTTTTGGTAGACTTCACTTATCAGTAACTGGACATGAGAAGCAATTTTTTTAACTAAGTGACTGGTTTTCTCAGTGTACAGACTAAGATTTTGCACAGGTAGGAGAACACATTAGATTACCGATGACTATTTTTCTTACTCATTACCTTTCCTCACCAAAAATCTAGCTTAGGATAGCATTGGAAAATTAGCAGTTTCCTTTACTGAGACTGTTCTCCACATCCCCTTTTACTCTATTTGGGAACTTCAAATCTCTCTAGTTTAGCTGGCTAATCCCTCTAGCCTTTCCCTCACCTCATTTCAAAACAGGATTTGCTGTTACATTGCAACTCCAGTTTATCCAACAGTCTCTCCCATGGTATTTGGATTTTTAAGTTCATCCAGTCATTCAACAAACATTTACTAACTACCTGTTCTCTATCACTTTTCTTTTAAGGAGAAAGAATATAGATATACATGTATGAGGACACTGATGCCTGCGGTACTCCTAAATCTAACTGTACAGCAGTGCAGAGCAATTGAGAAAGAATGAACACATGCCATTATCTCTATCTGGGTTCTGAACTCTGTTTTTGCCTTTAAATATTAGGCAGTAGGCAGTGATTTGAGGCTGTCAATATTCTGTGATCTATTCTAAAGATTGGATTCTCCCTGTAAAAAGTGAACTCTGTAGTAGAGTGATGAGCTGAAATTCTCCCAAAATTTATTCAGGTCACTTGATCACTTGATTGTTCACAGAGCTCTGGGTCCACAGTGAACCAGGCCCCTGTTGGTGGTGGCCATGGTAAGAATGGTACACTTGAATAGGAAAACACTAGAGTTCTGTTAGACTATGAGAACAGGGACAACTCCTGTCATGGTCACCATTTGTTGAGTGTGTGTAGAGAGAGGCTCCAAAGGTATTCATGGAGGGAAAACCATCCTATTTTGATCCTTAATATCTATGGGGTAAATGACAGCTGTGTCACTCACCGACCTACTTTCTGAAGTTACCATTTTCTCTGCCAACCTCCTCCTTCACACTGGTCCAGAAGAGATGAGGAGGCGATGCAGAATGACATGGAATGGGAGGCTATCGGGCAGCATGGTTGCAGGGATGTGAGACGTGCTCCTGCTGTCCTTAAGTGCAAGCCCAACTATGGATGAGGCAGACGAAACTCTACTTCCTGCACTAACTTGTTTGACTTTTCAGTCAAATTCTCTGACTACTCACTCACTGTCAAATATATTTGGATAGGGAATTCCTTGTTGCGCTAGGGATTAATTAGGCTTATACTGAACAAAGTCCCAGGAAGTAGAGGGTAGGGGTAGAATTCCCACTGCCTGACCACTTACAAATATGACTGTTTGCAAGAGCTGATCTTCAAGCAAAGTCAAGTCCATGTCTCTTTCAAGCAATCTACTTAAAACTAGCTACTATTTATTAAATATTTATTATGAATCACATCCATATGCTGTCATATCGTATACATACCGTGAATCATAGCTACATGTTACCATACACTACATATAATTCCCATGAGAAAGCTATTATTTCCACCTATAGATGAAGAAACAAAGACTCAGAGAAGTTAAGGGACTGTCCACTGTGACACAGCAAGTAAATGAGTGAATTCAGGGTCTGGATTAATTCTGTTTGCCTCAATTTAAAGTTTATGTTCTGAATCATTCCATTGTGGTTCTCAACCCTCTGTGAGTCTCAGAATCATCTGGGAGCATTAAAGCAAAAATTCTTTTCTTGGCTTAGTCTGCTGAATGAATTGATCTGAATTGGGGCTCAGGAGGCCAAATGAGGCAGTTTGTAGATAGGTTTTGAATTGAATTCAGGGAACCTTTGCAGGGAGGGCAGGCGAATCTTGTGAAAAAATGCAGATTCCCATACAACTGGTCTGGAATGAAGTCTGAGACTCTACATGACTAATAAACAACTAGGTAATAAATACCCAGGCCACTGGACCTTGGAACATACTTTGAGCAGCAAGGAGCTAAATTTCTGTGTTTCCCTTAATTCAATGGTTCTCCACCTTGACAGTGTGTTAGAACTACAAGAAGGTTTTTGGAAAAAACCCCAAAACCCTATTGCTCAGCCTGCATTTCTGTGGGGATAGCACATGGGCCTCATGGTTTGTAGCACTCCCTAGGTAGTTCTGATACAATGCCCAGAGATGCCATGATGAGTTTCAATCAATCGATCCAAACTGGGTCTTTTCCCCAGGGCACAGAGTTTTTCTGGGGCCTGGTTTTCTCAAATAATCTGCTTTGAAATGATCTGGAGGTCTACTGAAAATGCAACTTTATGGAACACCCCAGAAAGTGATTGGGTCCTTACGTGCAAAGTTGAACCCTGGATTAAAAAAATAATTGGCGAGGGGGCAGGTGCAATTAACAAAGACAGGTGGAATTCTTGGCTATATGTGAACAAACATCTCATGAATCCAGCCCTTATCACCATCTAACAACTGGGTCTGTGGAGCTTGTACTGACCTCTCACCCTGAACCAAACATCATAAACTTAATTAAGTAACCTTGGGCTCTTTAGAAAAATAATCCCAGGTGTTTTCCTGTGTGAAAGACCTAGGCTTCCTCTGGTTGCATGTGGCCTGCAGCCAGCTATGGGCAGCAGTTCCTTGCCCATGGTGAGGTCTCAGAGAATCCAACCAGGCCCAGGCAGTGAGTCCCACCTTAAGCAAACCCCCTAGGAACCACTGAAGCTACCCATCTGCTCAGTAACATGGTTCCTATAAGGTTTCTTTAACATAGAGCTTTCCCTGGGAGTGTTCTCAAACCAAATAAATACCAGCTGACAATGTTTCCAGGTGTGGAGCAATTGAGACATCAAGGCATCTGCAAAATATTCCTGCTGGTGAGAAGCCCTGGAAGGTGTAATTGGCAAAGAATATCTGTGACCCATTTCCATCACTTTTTGGTGCAGTTCAGGGAAGCCTCCTTCCTCTCACATCCAGCATGTTTATATGATAAACACTGAAATAGCTGATAAAGGGGTTATGTTGGTGCACTCTCTCACTTGAGCAGAGGCCTCTCTGTAAGAAATACACCACAGGTGGTGGTGGTAGGGGGTTGCTGTTGCTTTCCTGTCTCTAGCTTTAGATTCTGGTCACTGTTTAGCACAGAGTAGGTTGCAAATAAATGTGAAATAAACACGGGGGTGGAGTCAGACTGGGTCTGCCTTTTACAATCTGTTTTGTGCCAATTTTTGATGTGGAGAAAATTTCAATGTTTGTACTGGATTATTGAGAAAATTAGACATGGCTTTTCTAAAAACTCTGGGTAAAGGAAGCTATTAACAAGGTAGTTCTTCAGAGTTGGCAAGATGGCAGCAGAGTGAAGATGGTGCGGCATTTCTACTAGGGACTCACAGGAACGATGCTATAAAGGAATGTCAACCCCCATGGGAAAAATTTGTCACAGTCCACAATAAGAGTATTGGCCCAGTGGAAAGGAGAAGCGAACCTTGTTTAGATTGATAGCATGGTGGTACAACATGTAAGAGGGAGGTCAGCTGCTATGCAGACCATCTACAGCTACTGACTCAGGTACACACCAACACTGGGGTTCCCAACACGTGCCACTTCACTGGATGAGGGGGTGCATCAACAAGCACCTAGGATGGAAGATGCATTGTGGGAGACCTGCAGCGATGGGGACAGGGCAGGGACTACTAACTTGAAGCTAAGGCTCTTGATGAGGAAAAATAGGTGTGATCTGAATCAGGTTGAACAGCTGATCATCCCTCTAGAAAAGGCTGCTACTTGAAGCCTTGGCTGAGATATCCAAAACACCTGCCCCTCCAGACAAAATTATACTCAAATTAACTAGGGCATCTTGCAACAATAGTGGAAGTGGATAACCCAGGTTAAAACTCTGCTGGGGATAAAAAGAGAACAACTCATAGCCTGTGACCCATAGTAACCATAAACCATGTCCAGTGCAGCACCTCATGCTCAAAAACAGCCAAGAGTGGAGGTGGGCCTGAGACCATAAGCCAGACTGAAAGCAGAGGTGTTTTGGGGGGAGAAGAGGACCACTGCACACCCTCCACACACAACTCTGCCAACTGGGAAAATCTGGAAGAAATTCAACTTTAGTGACAAAATGCCTTAGAAAGGCTCAAGAATTTCCGGATGCCATAGGTCAATAGGGGCAAATGAAGCTAAGATTCTGAGATTATAAGCAAGACTAGAGATGCTTCATGCACTTGTATGTTAGCTAGATTCCGGTATGCTTCATAGAAACTCATCTTATTCTCACAATGTCCCGATGAGGAGTTACTGCTATCATTCCCATTTTATAGATGAGGAAACCAAGGCACAGGAAGCATAAGGGCTGGTGGGCCTTGCCGGGGCTTGCAGCCCCACTCACTGTTTCCCAGTGCTTTGGTTCCTTCACCAGGAGGAGGTTGGGCTCTCTGTCAATCCCTGAAGCATGCGTAATTCAGGAGGAGGTCGAGGGGAACCCCGAACCTGCTTTGAACTTGGCTATGGCGCTGAACAGCGCGGCGGCTCTCTCTGAGCAGGCGTCGATGAGGGTGATGGTGTCGTGGCCATTGTGGAAAGCCGTCTTGCAGAAGGTGCAAAGCAATTCGTTGTCGTTGCGACAGTACTCGATGATGCGGCTGGACGGGTGGTGGACGCAGATCTTCTCTTCCTGGTCCTCGCTGCTGGTGTCCACGAAGATGTGATCCTGCATGGCCACGTCCGAGTGGAAGGTCCTGAGGCATTCGTTGCACAGATTGAGGCGGCAGGTGAGGCAGCGCTTGTAGGCGACGCGCTGGCGGCGGCAGACCTGACAGAGGACAGGGGCCGTGGAGCGGTCGAAGCGCCACTTGAGGAAGCCGTGCTGCTGCATGTAGCGCTTGGTGAGGCGCCCGCGCAGGTAGTTCTCCGGCAACAGCATCTTCTTACTGTAAGGCATGCAGTGTGAGCGGTCGCACACCGGGCAGAGGAGGATGAAGAAGTTCTCGGTGACCTCGGCGTGCTTCCGCTGGTGGCGCAGGCACTTCTCGCACAGGCTGTGGTGGCAGGGCAGCATAAAGGAGTGCAGGCGCAGCCGCTTGCATATCGGACAGGACAGGTGACGCATGAGGTTACTGTTAGTTGATATCTTGCACTTCGCCGCCTCATCCGTCTGGGTATCATCGCTGCTTCCGATGCGCAGCGCTGCCTTGGAGCTGAAAGGGGAAGCCAACACCAGGAGTTAGGGGGCATGCTCCAGAGAGCACCATCCTTCCTCTGCCCTTAGGATAACTTCCTCCGAGAGAGGCTGTTTGATGTGATGGTGAGGAGTGTGGGCTCTGTGCCAGGCTGCCTAGGTTCTATTTCTAAACCTGCCTCCACCCTTTGTAGCTGGGTGGCCTGCAGTATGCTATATGTTAATTAACCCCCCCTGCCTATTTCCTCGTTATAAAATTAGTGCCTATGTTTTAGAGTTTCTTGAGAGGATTCAAAATGAATGTAACATCTGCAGGGCCTGGAACGTAGTAAATGCTCTGCAACTGCTTATTATTCTTGAGCAAGAGAAAGACAGGCCTGATTCCACAGGCTCGGCCACACATTCTGCTGGTGGTGACAGAACACCATTAGACAAGGGCATTCTGGAACGGTGGTAGAGCAAAGATGAAACAAGGTCACTTCGTTGTCTTTGGATTCAGCCAGCAGTGAGAACATTGTCCCAAGCACAAAAACGACAAAACTCCCCTTATCCTGTCTTTGGGATTGGCAGCTTTCCTACCTGTTATACTACTGGGTTCAGTACTCATTTCTTCTCACCTTCTAGCAAGGTTCAGTAAGATAGCTAATGGGAGATTTATTCTCATGTCCTACCTAACACAAGCATAACTTCTATAATTTATTGATGCCTTCTTGCTGAGACATGTGCCACTGTGTATTCTTATTTGTTGCTCTGAGACAATCCAATCACATGCAACCATAGGTGTGTTCTTGGGGGGGAGGGTTTGCCTGAAGGATATTGACCTAATTATTATTGTGAGTACGATGAAACCTGGAAGAGGATGGGTTAACTGTCCTTCCCAGAATACCAAAACTCACAAGTCTGATCACTAGACTAATAGGTAAGAGTTAAGAGTCGGCTCTGTAGTGGTGAATTACATGCAATGGAATTTATCTCTTTAGAGTTTCATCTCTGAGATGAAGCTCAGTCATTCTCACCCCCAGTCTCCTCATCTGTAACTCAGAGATTACAAAACTACTTTTTACAAAACAATTTTACAAATTCTATGTTAGATGACTCATCATCAGTGCTTAACTGTCAGTACCTATGAAGCCTGCTACTAGCCAGTTAGTGTCCATAGTGGGGGAAAGCTGGGATTAAGTCCATGAAAAGTACATATTTCCTCTGTGTGTGTATTGACTATTGGTTTAGTAGCTCAGGTTGATTTCATGTCTTTATTGTAAGAAATAGGAAGTAAATGCCTCCTTGTGAAATTTAAGTGTATGTGTCAAGAAGCTACAATCAGGGCAAAGCAGTTTATGAAAATAACTTAGCTGTGGACATGGAGATCTGAGAAGATAAATACTTTCTGACTGTATCTAGCTTTTCTCTGATCATATTAGTGATGTTTGGGTATTGATCTTAAATTGTAGCCATGTCCACTTTTGCTTTTTGTAGCCCCTATTATGTCCATGTCTCCTTCCCTGCTCCCTTAGCTAAGGACCTGTGTCTCAACTGGGATAGTCAACTGCGCTCCTCAAGTTTACTGGACTAGAGTTGCAATAGCAGAGTGCCCCTTGTGGGCACAAAGCTACCTGGAAAGCTTGAGGATTCACATGCCTGACTCCAGGTGGGCCTCAGTGTTCTTACCCTAGATCCCTCTCTGCTTTTGAAGTCTCCTCCCTGGTACATGAAAGAGTCACCTGGAGATTCAGGTGGTATTAGATGGACTTCTCTAGGTGGGACCCTGAGAATCAGGGTGTGCTATATAGGGATCAGTATGAGAAATCAGGAGGAAGGGTGGTGGAAGAGGAAGAGAAAGAGAGGCTGGAAGAGAGGTGTTAGCGATTCAGGGAGCTAGGGAAAAGGTTAAAAAGGAAGTGAGAAGAAGAGGTGAGTAAAGAGGAAAGGGGTGAAAAAGTTGAGAAAGAAGTTGCATGAGCAAGATGTTGAATGGGAAGTTGTGACAAAGAACAGAGGAAGTGGTGGTACAGCAGCCAGGAGAGAAGTCAGATGTAAGGGAAGCCATAGTGTACCCAGAGTCACCACTGCCACAGTGACATCTCTGAGCATCTTCTGAAAGCCTTGGACTGGGCATTCAGTGGCCACATTCCCAGACAGCTCCAAAAGCTCAGTGTCTTGTGCTCTTATTGAACCTCTGCTCCTCTGCATAGCTCCCTCCCAAACTCAGGCCTGCCCCCCTGCACCAAATCTTTAGAATCCCCTCCTGTCCCTCCAAGTCATTCTGTACTTCAGAGAATCATTTTCTTTCTCTCTCTGTCAATATCTCTCTGTCTCCCCACTACCCCCCACCTTGAGTATGTGTGTATGGGTTTGTAGGACCTTTACAATTCTGAGATCAGTTCATACCTCCAAGCTAAAAAAAATAAAATAAAATGTTCGGGACATCAGATTTCTAATAGCTCTCTAGGTGATTTTAAAGCACACCAAGCATTAGGAACTCCTGATCTAGGCTACCTTCCCCAAGTGACAGTGTCATCTCTCCCCTGTTGAAATGGTCTCAGTGACCCTCCATTGCTGATATACAGACGTGGGGGCAGTCAAGAGGATTTTGGAGAGTTGACACTTAGTTTCTACATCTCAGAATTTCTGGATCTGCATAAGGACCCTAGGTTCTCCATGCAAACACCAGAAGAATACCCAGGGTGGAGATGTAACATTTATTAAGCATTTACTAAGTGTTCAAGTACAGAACAAATCATATCTTTCCCTGAATTCTTTGAACCTTTGCTCACAGGTTTGCTTTCCCAGGTTTCAGAGCTGCATCTCATTTTTCTGCTCTCCAAGCCTGCCTCCAACCCAGCACCATGTTGGGTGCTGACTGGTTTCCTCCTATGAAGGCTGCCTCTGCTGCTCTGTCTGCCCCTCACATGTGACTCAGAAGACAGCAGCATGCAACACCTGGCATGGAGGGTTAATGCCCCAGATGAGTACTGGAGACCTCAAATGCCAGGCTTGTAAGGTTTGAGGCCCTACGGGTCAAAGTGAACTGTGAAACTAGTTACTTTCCTAAAATACCTTGCAAATATCCAGAGGTCAGTGGAGGGAGAGAAACAGCACTTTATATATCACATGACAGGTTTCTAAGAACATTGATCAATTCCAACACCCTCTCAAACATAAGGTGTTATACTCTCCAGTTCATAATACAGCATTTGAAAGTTTAAAACACAGATTCGGGGTTTGAGTCCCAATTCATCTCATTACCTAAGGGGTGCCAGACAGATGCACTTCTTATGGACTCAGCTTTGTCAACAGCCAGTGGGTGGGGGTGATGGTTAGATGAATTGTGTGGGCAGTGCCTGCCAAGTAGTGTAAGCACTCAGGATTAGCTTTGTGTCTCTTTTATGCAGGTGGGGGAGCTGACCTCAGGAGACCAGGCACACACATAGAGACCATGGAGCTGGGATTTGGAACTCAGGTTTGCAAGTGGACTGTGGTTGTTACGGACCAGCTAAATAGTTACAATATAGTTACTTCCTCTTCCAAAAGTGGATAAATGCACTTGGAATGGGGCTTTGGGCTTCCCTGTGCAGGAGGCCTTCGGTTTCCCTGAGCCAATGGACCTACAGCAGGTCCCCAGCACTTACGAGGTGATGATGCTGGTGAGGCGGCCCTTGTGGAAGGTGATGGTGGCATTGCGGCAACAGCGGCTCTCGTAGTAGTAGCACTTGACATTGCTGCTGGTGGTGCAGCAGCATTTACAGTTGGGGTCATTGGCCCAGGAGCAGCAGCACCAGTGGCAGTTGGGGTTCTCAGAGCAGGTGCAGTGGCAGCACTGGCAGTTCCGCTCATCCTTGTAAGGGCAGGGGAAGCAGGTACAGTTCCTCTCTGAGGTGAAGAGGAACTTGCAGCACAGACAGGAGCATAGTTGAGGACAACATCTCTGCCATGTACAACATGGAGAGCAAACACACATAGCAGTCTCCATGGCCCCTACATGATGGCCACCTGCCCGCTCGGGCTTTGGCCTTCTCCTCTCTCAGAATCCTACTGTCAGTTCTCCTGCGGAGGGACCCACCCCCGCCTGCTGAGGCCGTCAGTGTGGAAGTTGCAAAAGGGTGGCTGTTCTGGGGCCTTCACAGCCGGTGTCTTTGCTAGGAAGCTCAAGGGTTGGCATTTACATCCATCAGCATGAAGCCACCTGCTTATGTCACAATCCTTCCCTTCTTGTCATATCTGGGCAGGAGGGGGGATGAGGTCTGGGGGTGCTGGCAACTGCACTGATACCCCATGACTCCATACCACTGATGCTAAAGGAGTCTTCCTGCAGTAAGAAACTTGCAGGTCTAGCTGTCAGTGTCACTTTTGCATTATGGGGTGCATTTCAGAAGCGATTTGTCTTTGTAGGCTGCTTGGCTCCAACTGGGCTTACTGGCTTCGGGGTAGGCATTCTCAGACTGCGAGGCCTGGGTGGGATTAACTGGCAAAGTAGACCAGTGTGTTTTTCCTCTCTGGGTTTTGTCTGCCTTTGAACTCTTTATCTGGTGAACAAAGCAGTGTTTACAAACAATAGTAATGCCACATTTAAAAGGAGTCACCATTTGGAGAAAGAATTGAGAAAAAACAGAGCATTTTCTTCACCAGCTATTGATTTTATCTGTTCCTGAATAGTCACTGCTGATTTTTATGAATCATCTTTAAGAAGAATAGTGAGGCTCAACCTCCTATCAGTGGGTGATCTCCAATGCCAACTCATTGGCAGAAGGGGGAACTCTTTAGACCCTACACACTGAGTTGGGGGGACTGAAGGGGAAAAGGGGTACAGTAGAGGCTTTTTTTTTTTATCAATGTAGCTACTGAGTCCAGTAGTTAAAACTACTGGATAAACCATGTGCAAAGAGAGGTTTCTGTGGAGAAACAGTTTTGCTACATGTAACTTTGGCCTGGACCTAGTTTTCTGCTCACTGGATGCAATCTGGGGTAATGTACCGTGTGTGTGTGTGTGTGTGTGTGTGTGTGTATGTCTGTGTGTCTGTGTGTATGTGTGTTTCGCTCCAAGTGTAAATAAGTCATGTTACTGTTGTACCACATCATGTGTTTGCTTTGGGGTCATGTCCTCTTGTTATAAGCACGCAGGTAAGAACCTGCTTACTGGATCAGCATGGCTTCCCTGGGTTTGTCTTATTTCAACTTTGTCACTGAATATTTATTGGCGTTTTTTCAGCTTCATGAGGTTTGGTAGAGACTCAAGCTCTGTTTCCTGCCTCCCTTCTACTTCCTCCCCATGATACTCCTTTCGTCATAGGACGGGAGCTCTATACATGAATCTTTAACTTCTGTTAGTAAAAGCTCAGTTTCCTTAGAAACAAGACCTTATATTTTAGGGAGCAATTTTGCTTTCCATTTTATGTAGCTTGAAAAGATTAAAAGAGTGAAAATTTCATGGTCATACCACCCTATGGTATAAACACTGTTTTATTATTTTTCCAAAAAGAAGCAGAAGTGAGAGCTGAATTTGACTGCAGGAGTTTATTGCGTAATTTATTTTCTATCCCTATGATTATCACCTTCATATTAGGAAAGAGCATTCACTGAGTGCTAACTGTACCAGTCACACATTCCTTTTAGATTTCTACAAATGAAAAGTCTGCATCATAGGGTATATGCATTATCTTTTTTGATAGACGTTACTATGATGCTTGTTCAAATGGATTGTGCCAGCTTATACTCATACCAACAATGTGTGAGAAAGGTTTTTTTTGCAAATTTCCTTCTCAAACTAAATTTTATCACTATTGCTCCCACCACCCCCAAGGAGAGAAGTTTGAATTTCAATCCTAACCTTAGAGTACATTTTCATTATTGATTTATTGATCATTGCAGGACTTCCTTTGATTTTGATTTTAATTTTTATTAGTATATAATTCAGTTACCACTCAGTTCCCCCATTTTAAAGCGAACAATTTAATGGATTTTCATGATCTGCAAGAGTGTATAACTATCTACCTAATTCCACAACATTTTCATCATTCTAAGAAAGTCACCCTGTACCATTAATAGTAACTCCCTTTCAACACCCCATCCCTGCCCCCATAGTCATTGACTTACTTTCTGTGTCTATAGATTTGCCTATTGTGGACATTTCATATAAATGTAATTATGCAATATGTATCTGGCTTCTTCGGCTTAGCATAATACTTTCCAGGTTCGTTTATGTTTTGGCATGTACCAATATTTCCTCCTTTCTTTTTCTTAAATTGAATAATATTGCATGGATATACTACATTATATTTATCCATTATCAGTTGAAAGACATTTGGGTTGTTTCCATGTTTTGGCTAGTATGGATAATGTTACTGTGAACATTTGTGTACAAGTTTTCATATGAAATATATGTTTTCAAAT
Organism: Uropsilus gracilis; assembly: GCA_004024945.1. Taxonomy (NCBI): domain Eukaryota; kingdom Metazoa; phylum Chordata; class Mammalia; order Eulipotyphla; family Talpidae; genus Uropsilus; species Uropsilus gracilis. The sequence goes on from PVHY01021405.1 coordinate 17,678, forward strand.
CTCACATACAACTAGGAGTAGAATTGCTGAGTGATATTGCTCTGTTTGACTTTTTGAGGAAATGCCAAACTTTTTCTAAACAATTGTATCTTTTTTTAATATTTATATTCTAACATGTAATACCTGAGGGTTACAATTTTACTGTCATTCACAAAACTTTTATAATTTTAAAATATATTGTTTATTTTATATTAAAATGTAGTATTAGGGCCATCATAATGGGTATGCAGTGGATCTCATGATTTAGATTTTCTCTGATGATTAATTACATATTTTTGGGTCCATGATTATTCAAGTCCTTTGCCCACTTAAAAATTGAGTTCTTTTTTTAATTGTTGAATTGTAAGTGTTCTTTGTATAATATATATATACTTACATTATATATATGTACCCTTATCAAATATATAATTTTCAAATAGTTTCTTCATTCTGTGAATTTCCTTTTTCTGTTTTGATGGTGTCCCTTGACACAAAAATTTTAAATTTTGATAAAGTCAAATGGGTAGATCAATTAAGTCATATGGGTAGATCAATCAATCAATAGATTGATAGATAGATAGGTGTCATTTAAGAAATCCTTGCCTAATCCAAAATGATGGGGTTTTACACCCTTCTCTCCTAATAGCTCTCTCTTAATAGCGTTGTAATTCAAGACACTCATATTTTTTAATCATTTTCAGTTACTTTTACTTTTTGTATTTTATGTGAATTGTGGTCTCAACCTTAATTCTTTTGCATGTGGCTATCCAATTACTCTAGCATCATTTGTTTAAAAAAATCTTTTTTGAATGGTTTTGAAACATTTCAAAAATTTTGTCAAAAATCAGTTGACTATAGATATATGGTTTATTATTGGACTCTGTTCTTTTTATCTACATACTTATGCTGACCACACTGGTCTGATTACTATAGCTTTGTAAGAAGTTGTACAATTGGGAGTTTCCCCACTTTTTTCTTTTAAAAAATACTTTAGATAATCTAAGTCCCTTTTATTTCATCATAAATATTAAGGTCAACTCTTCCATTTTTGCACCAAAGTTCACTAGAATACATTAGATTGTATATTGAATTGAGGAATGTCATCATAAATTTTCAATCCATAAATACAAAATGTCCTCACATTTATTTTGTTCTTTAATTTCTGTCAACAATGCTTTGTAGTTTTATGCAATTTTATAGCATTCTTTACCTCCATTTTTAAATTTGTTCCTAGGTATTTTATTATTTTGATTTTACAGTAAGTGGAATTGTTTTCTAAATTTTATTTTTGTATTGTTAATTTATAGAAGTACAACTGATTTTCTATATTGGATTTGTACCTTGCAATTTAGATGGACTCGTTTTAGTTCTAATCTTTTATTTTTTAATATATATATATATATAAATAAAACATCATTGTGTATGCTGGGGTTTTCCCATTTCTCTAACACCCATTAGGCGTCTTAATCTTTTTTACCCTTCAACTCCCTCATTATCTTCTTCCTTCCCCTCTCTTGCTCTATGGTTCATTCTGTTAGTTGTTTCTAATTTTTCTTATTTGTTTGTTTTTCCCCCCTATATCCTTCATATAAGTGAGAACATCTCATATTTCTCCTTTTCTTTCTGGCTTATTTCTGCTAATGTAAGTCCTTCTAGTTCTACCCATGTCGCTGCAAATGACATGTTTGTGCTCTTTGATTGATGTATAATATTCCATTGTGTACATATACCACATTTTCTTCAGCCCATCATCAGTTTGGGGTGTTTAGGTTGTTTCCATATCTTGGCAATTGTAAACAGAGCTGCAATACATATGTGTATGTCCTTTTAAATTTGTGTTTTTGTGTCCTCTGGGTAGATTCCCAACAGTGAGATTGCTGGATCAAATGGTAATTCCACTTTCAATTGTTTGAGAGTCCTCCACACAGTTTTCCCTAGTGACTGGACCAGTTTGCACTCCCACCAGCAGTGTAAGAGAGTTCCTTTTTCTCCACATCCCTGCCAACACTTGTCCGTGATTGTACTGGTGTAAGATGGTATCTCAGTATGTTTTTAATTTGCATTTCCCTGATTATTAGTGATGTGGAGCATTCTTTCATATGCTTACTGGTCATCTGTATTTCCTCTTTGGTGAAGCGTCTTTTTAGTTCTCCCCATTTTTTGACTGGACTTTTTCCTTTGTTTTTGTTGAGTTGTGGGACCTCTTTGTGGATGTTCCTTATCAGACCCTTATCACTTGTCTGGAGGGCAAAATTTTTCTCCCATTTTGTTTGGTTTCTTTTTCTTTTGTTTATTGTCTCTTTTTCTGTACAGAAGTTTTTGAGTTTGATGTAGACCTAGCTGTTTATGTTTTCCTTCATTTTTTTTTGCCAGCTGTAGATGTTTCCAGAAATGAATTTCTGAAGTGAAATTCATGGAGGGTTTTGCCCAGGTTTTCCTCTATGTATTTTATGGTTTCAGGTCTCACTTCCAACTCTTTCATCCATTTTGAGTTGACTTTTGTACAATGTGTGAGGGTGCTGTCTTGGTTTATTTTTTTGCATGTTGTGGTCCTGTTTTCCCAGCACCATTTAATGAAGAGGCTGTCCTTGTTCCAGCATATGTTTTTTGCCCCTTTATCAAAGATTAGATGACTGCATATGTGTGGTTTTATTTCTGGGCACTCGATTCTGATGCGTTGGTCTGTTTGTCTGTTCTTGTACCAGTACCATGCTGTCTAATTGTTTATGGTGATTTTAAAGGAGATCATTTATTTTACAATTAAATATACTTGTCATATTTCCTTTTTAATTTGATTTTTATTTCTTTTTCTTTCCTAATTTCTCTGACTTGATTGTGTAGTACAATGTTGAGTATCATGGCTTTAGTTGACATCCTTGTTCTATTCTTAAACTTAGGGAAGGAAATGTTCAGGTTTTGATGATTAAGTATTATTTAGCTGTAGGTGAGTTACAGATATCTTTGATGAGGTTCAGGAAATTCTCCTATCTTTTAATTTGTGGAATATTTTATTTTTAATTAATCATTTTGTTTACATATTCATGCATATAAGCATATACATGTATGTATATATACGTGTATGTATGTATGTATTACATCGATGCATTCCCAGGGGTTCTCCCTCCACCCCATCCCCAAAGGACCCTCCTCTCCATCTTCCTGTGTTCTTCCCTTCCCCAATTTCTCCCTGCCCCTACCCCTTCTCTAGCTGCCTGCCCTAGCTCCTCTGTCAGCTGTTTTATTTTTGTAATCATGAAAGTGTTGAATTTTCTCAAGTGTTTCATTTGCCTCTATTGAGAATATCGTGTAACTTTTGGATATTTTGGATCTTAATCCTTTGTTACATGAATGGTCTGCAAATATTCTCCCAATTATTTAAAGTGTGTTTTTACTCTGTTGATTTACTTGAAAAAAAAAAATCCTAAGGAAAAAAATCTTTTGTCAAAATCAACCTTATCTGCCTCACTTTTTAATTGGAGACTTTAATCCAGTTACTTTTGATGGAATTACTGATAAGGTAGAATGTATGTCTGCCATTTTTCAATTTATTTACTATATGTGTCAAGTTCTTTTTATTCCTCAACTGTTTTATTCTGGCTATCTTTTGCATTCAATAGGTATTTTCTATTGTATGATTTTAATATCCTTATTATTTCTTTTACTACATAATTTTATTGTAGTAACAATAAAAATGAAGTTATTGTTTTAGTGCTTGCATTGGAGATATTGATATCTTAATTTCGGACAATAAAATTCCAGTTAACTCTGAAATTTTATTTTCCCTCACACTGTTATCACAATTACATATTTATGTATTATATTTTCATTAACATAGATCAATAGCTATTGAATTATGTTTTATCTTTATAATCAAATAGGAGAGAATGATTTACTAATAAAAGATGCATTTATATTCTTTTAATTATTTAATGTATAGTTAGCTTTTCTGATTCTTTTAATTTATTTATGTAGATTTGAGTTATACCTAATGTCCTTGCACTGCAGCTGGAAAGACTGCCTTTACTTTATTTCTTATAGGGCAAGTTTATGGTGAACTTTATCAGTTTATCTTGTAGTACTTTAAGGATAGTTTTGATGAATGTAAAATGAGAAAATATACACACTATAAAGTGATAAACATGTAAATATACACATAAAATTCAAAAACATATAAAACAGATTTGTAAGGTATCAACTTCTCACTTGACTGTTATTTTTATTTTAGTCGTCCCATAGTATATAGTTTCCTATCATGTCAGATGGGAACTATCACTAACATTCTCTTGTAGGTGGCTATGTATCCCTTTTATCACTTCTCATTATTCATGGAATAATGTTGCAATTCTCTAAAAGTTTCTCTTTTTTTCTTCATTTTTCAGCAATTTGATTATGATAGGGATAGATAACCTCTGGGCTTATTAGACTTGAAGTTTGTTGAGCTTCTTCAATATGTAGGTGAATGTTTTCCATCAAATTTAGGGATCTTCTGCCATTGTTTCTTCAAATGTTCTCTCTGTCCTGTTTTCTCTCTCTACGTCTATATCACAGTAAGAACATGTTGATATACTTGATGATATAATGCAGATATTGAATTGTTCGCCTTCTCAGTTTCTTTGGTTCTTTTTTATAACATAAATTTTTATTATACTCTTTGTTCAGAAAGACAGGATTCTCGTATTTTCTTTTAGTTCTTAGCACACATTTTTCTTTAGTTTTCTAACTTATTTATGGTAACTGATTTTAGTCCTTTTCTACTAAGTCCAATATCTGGATTTCTCTATGAAGAATTTCTATTGACTGATTTTTCTACATCCTGCTGATATTTTTGAAATGCCCCCAGAATTGGGTCTTGTTGATGAGTGTAGCTGTTTTGACTAATTTCTCAAAGTTAATTATCAAAGTTTATATTCTTTGTGTGGACACAGAGGTCTCTATTCTGTCAGCCTAGTGATTACTAATGATTGGACAGAGATATCTTAAACTGACTGGAAATAGTAAGTTTCCTGGCTAAAACCATTCTTGTTTTTGCTCACAGATCTGGTACCTTTGGAGAGTTCAGTCTTAGACTGGTTTTGGCCAAGACTATCATAGCCTTTTTAGCTTGGTGGTCTCAGAATAATTAAACTACGTATGACATCTCTAATTTCTAAGAAAAATATTTCAAAAGATCAGTATGGCAGCTAAAAGGCTTCTTATAACCTAATCTTGACATCTTTACAATACCACCCATGTTCATTTTATTGCTCATTAAAACTAGATGAGATTTAAGCAGAAGTTTTAGATTTTTCTTTTCAATAAGAAGAGTAGTAAAGAATTTGAAGGAATATTTAATTTGTTATAACAACCATTAAAAAAAGAAAAATTCCTTAAATACAAAATGATATATTTCAAAGGGGGAGAGAATAAGTAAAATAGGCTATATAGTTTGAATATGGTCTTTGCATATATAGTAGAAAAAATATATAAAATAAAACTATGATAGAACTGAGGCCAAACCAAGTGCTCAAATAAAAAAAAAATGTGAACAGACTTAACCTGTCTATAAAATGATTTAGGTAGCAAAGCAAAATTCGATTAAGATATATTTCTGAAACAGATTCATAAATTAAAAAAAAAATAAGGGGTAGAAAAAGACTTAGGTCATATAAACCAAAGAAAGTAATGTGTGCTTTTATTTCATTTTTTAATTTCATTTTTAAATTTTGTGTATATATACATATATATTTGTGTGTGTGTTTATATATGTATATATATGTAGTACATTATTGTGTACCCCAGGGTTTTCCCATTTCCTTAACTCCTGTTAACTATCTTATTCTTTTGTGCCCTCAAGGAAGCCCAATAATCTATAGAAGAACATAATCAACTCAGTGAAATCAGGAAAACAATACCTGACTAATACATTTAGCAGATAGGTAAAAATAATAGATAAAAGCTCAAATCAAAATCCCAGAGTCAAAGAATACAGTGACCAAGTGAAAAATTATAGTATCATGAACATCAAATTTGATCAAACAGAAGAAAGAATCTATGAGCATAAAGACATGTTATTTAAAACTATTCTGTCAAAGAAACAGAAAAAAGATAAAAAGGTGGAGAAAGCATATGTGAATTATGAAATTCCATCATGAGAAACAGTTTATGCATTATGGCAGTTCCAGTAGGAGGAGAGAAAGGAGCAGAAAGCTTATTTAAAAAGTAATGATGAAAAACTTCCTAAACATGGAGAAAAATATGAATATTCACATGTAGGAAACATTAAAGTCCCTAAATAGACATATATATTTTGGTCTGCTTCTA
>PVHY01021406.1:0-23926 GCA_004024945.1 Uropsilus gracilis
TATCTTTTGGATTTCTTCTGGGCCTGTTGTAATATCTCCGTTTTCATTTATGATCCTGTTTATTTGAGTTTTCTCTCTTCTTTTCTTTGTAAGCCTTGCCAGGGGTTTGTCAATTTTATTTATTTTTTCAAAGAACCAGCTTTTGGTTTTGTTTATCTTCTCGATGGTCTTTTTGGTTTCTATTTCATTAATCTCCGCTTTTATTTTATACATATATGTATATATAGACATACATATACATATATATATATATATATATATATACACATATAGGTCACACTGAGCACCTCCGTTATTTCAGAGTCTTTTTATGGCAACATCATTAAGTTATTTATAGTGAGCAATTAAAGATTGTCTAAGTGGGCCACCACATTCCTCCCTGAATGGGCCTAGCTATTGGTGTAATACTAATAAGATAACAGCTTTCATAGCATGCCATGCTATATACAAGTGTTCTGCAGATACCTAAAATCTGCCTTGTTTGTATTTATATTTTATTTGTTAAGCCAGTTTAATTATTGATGGGGTGCATTATCTATAATGTGAACTACAATATGGGAAATGACACAAAAGCTGTGCATTCCCAGGGAGATGGCAGGCATGTGGACATAATATGGTCAGAGTCAGCATTTCAGGACACAAAGGCCACCACCTTTGGACCCAACCTGACTGAAGTCAGCCACATGGCTGCAAAATAATCATTAGAGTGGGAGAGTCAGTGTCTCCAGTTATAGTTTCTTATGTAAAATCAGGGTCTATGAACTAACTTCACACTGTTTTTCAAATGAAGTACCTAATGAATCCTGTGTTATTAAATGGCAGCTGTTTTAGGGAGAGCTAACAGGATACAAGGCAAACTCAAATGAAGAGACACCTGGCATATCTGGATATACTGCACTCCCCACCCTCACAGTGGATTCTCAGAAGTGAACTCAGCCTGTGTGTAATCCTGCCATTCTGGGACCCCCCACTCTGCTCACTTCTTCTTAACCTGATCACTCTTTCCCTCACGCATCTGCTCCACCCAACAACTGCACAACATAACTATATTTGTGCTGCTCATATTACTGGAATATTAGAAGGCCGCCCTTCCCATGAATCATATATTTACTTGCTAAAAATCATATCTAAACTATGCCAGCTAACCCCACTCACATGCTGTCTTTAAAGAGATTTCCACCACTGAATCTTGCTACCCAGAATTTCTCTACAGCAATTAAACATATTCCCATTGGTCACTCTGTGTACATTAATGAATAAATAAATCTATTCTCTCTCCTAATTCAAACTGTTCCTTTTATTTAGAACATGTTACCAGGTTCTGGGTACATGAATTAACCAGTGCAGAAAATCATGGATGTTAATAATTTTGTTGTGCTGCTAGGAAAGAAAACTGGAGCAGTCTGTGTCATCAGCAATGCCTTGAAATTAAGAAGTGACACAGGAGAATCTTAGCTCAAACTTGTCAGCACTCGTCGTGTGAAGTCAGAAACAAGAGGGCTTTCACTGTCATAGTCTCTGAAAAACAGACAAGCCAGTAAGACTGTCTTGAGTGCTTATGCTATATTTTTTGCAGAACTGGTTGGCAAATGATATAAAATATATATATGCATTGCTAGCAAAAATAAATGCACTCTGAAAATTCTTTCCCTCAAAATTTTAAGAAAACAGGTAAAACTTCAAGATTCTACTCTCAACCAGGAAAATTTAATTATCACTTTCTCATATATTAAATTTTCTTTTTTATATAAACTGATTTATTTATATAAATAATTTTATTCATATATATGTATTTCATATATATTTCACATTGTAGCTCCTCGGGATTCTCAAACCACCTCCCCTCCCTGACCACTCCCACCTATCCCCCTAGCTCCACTGGGATATTTTTAGAATCACCATTCCATTGATACCTTTTGTTTATCATATTGATTTTATTATAGTAATCTTTATACTATATCTTTATGTCTGATAAGGGAAATATCAAGTCCTCCTTCAATATTTTGTTCAGATGTTTTAAATGGTGCTGGCATTTTCAGCTATCTATTTGAAAACAAAATAAATGTCATATGCTATCTATCACAATAAAGTACAGATAAGGTAAAAGCAAGACACAAAAAACAAACTAAGATTTTAAGAGAAAATCTAGGAGACTGTGTATAAACTAGGGGTGTATAAAGACCTTATCCAAGAAAACAAAGAAAAATGAAAGAAAACATATACACATATACATATTGATCTACATAACAATCAAAACATTTTGTAGAGAAAAGCTACCATAAAAGCAATGTCTAGACATAAATGACATTTTGGGGGGGAAATAGATTTGCAATAAAATTATTTTAAATAAAATGCTAATAATACATAGATGCTGCTTAGAATATTAACCCAACAAAAAATGTGCAAAAAAAATAAATAAATAAAAGGCCATTTGCAGAAAAAACAAAATCCAAAAAACCAAATATATGAAAAACTGCTCAAATTTACTCTTTCCATGTAGCATAGCAAAATTCATAAGAAAGAAAGAAAGATCAACACATACTGCTAACAGAAATGTCAAGAAAGTGACACTTGCAATTTTCTGGTGGTGGTGTAAATTGTTACAGTTCTAAGAAATCTGACAACAACTATACCTAAAGATACACCTTGATGAGTGTTCAACCACTGTAACATTTTCTTAGCAATTAAAAAAGGTGCAAAGAACAGACACACAATTATATGTCTAGAAACATTCTCCTAATGACAAAATAAGGGGACAAAAGTTATTAATAGGCTAACTTGAATAATAATGATGGGTCAATACTGTCAACCCAAATATAGCAATAAAAAGCTACCCTAGTTGAGTTAAATGCACTTCTATGAGGGTTTGTTAAATGAGAAAATTAAGACACAGAAAAGTATGCCTTTAAATGATACAAGTCAATAAAGTAAAAATATCCCCAAATTCCTGTGTATTTATATGGTTATCTGGGCACAGACAAAAACACAGAAGGAATACATTGTTATTAAGGACTATGTTAATTACTCTAGATTATTAACATAGATTTACCTATGCTGATGAGGGACAGTACTAGAAAACAAAACAAAACAAAGAATCCCAAAGAACATCTAAGTGCAAATGGTCTCATTTATACATATAAAGGAATTAGAAAAAGAGAAACGGGTTTGCAGAATAAAGTACAAAAATGTTCTTTTTAAAGACAAAATAACATTTTATGCATAAGTAACCCAAGTGAGCATTAACTAGAAGGATAAACAAAATATAGTTTGTAAATACAATGGAATATCATTTGACCTCAAAAAGGATGAAAATTCCAACATACAAACATGGAGAACATTATACTAACTGAAATAAACCAGACTAGAAAGGGCCAATGCTGTGTGATCACACATATATGAAATATCTAAAGCAGTTGAGTCAACAGGCTCACAAAGGAGAATGGAAACTACCAGGGACTGGGGTAGGAGGAAGAGAGTGTAGTCACTGAATGGGTAGTGAGTTTCAATTTTACAAGACAGAAAGAGGAGCTCTGGAAAATGGATGCAAAGTAATATAAATGTTCTTAAACATTAAGAGAATAGGATGTTGCAATTAATTAATAATAATTTGTGTGAGGTAGGGGTAAGAAGTTGGGATAAAAACTGAGAGTCTTGGGAAAGTGAGAAAATCCAAAGTCATAATAAAACCATACTAAAACAGGAGAGGAGTTCCATTAAACTGGTGCCTAAATAATAAGCACCAGAAAAAAATGGATTTCCTCTGTGCAGTCAAAGTCAAGCTATCCTCAATGGTGAGAAAAGAAAACTAATATTCCATCTTGAGTGGGGTCAGCCCTCTCATGAACTGTCCCTTTCCAGGCAGTCCCTTTCCAGGCAGTGAAGATTGAGAAACAAGTTTTTCTTGATTTAAAAAAAAGCATGAACATATATATACATACATATGTTATTTATATCCACAAAACACACATGCATATTCTACCATAAGGTGAAAGAAAAATGAAACTCAAAGATGCTAACTAACTTGCTAGATTAAAATATGATAACCCCCCCCCACCAGAATACTTTAAATTGCAGTGGGGACCCATCAACATCCAATGGTACAGTGGGGAGAAACCCTGACCCATACTTGAGATCCGCACTGAGTTTATGATACAAAGGCTCCAGCTAGGACAGTGGAGAGTTGTCAAGTGTTAGAATACTGCCCCAGGGAAAGTTGTTCCTTTCCTTCACCCCACATTGGTGAAAGAACAAATGGCTAGCATTATTAAGATGAAAGCTATGTGTATGTCCACTGTGGTGCTCAAAAATATGTTCTCAACTGAATTATAAAGCCTCTGACATTTACATAGATTGAAAGCAGCAATTTTACAAGAAATAAGCAATATTGAAATGAGGGGGGAAATTTAGAAGCCAATAAGACTAATTTCCTACCTAATAGCGGAATCCCACCCACAGGATCTCTGACAGGTAGGAGCCCGCCATCTGCCTGAACACTTCTAATTGCAGGGAACGTCACTATTTCACAAGACAGTCCATTCTATTTTTGAACAGCTCTAAAGAATTATAAAGTTCCTTCTCACATAGAACCCAAAATTGCCTCCTTGTAACTTTTATCTCTTGGCCAGAGTCTTATTTTCTTAAAATAGAGAGATGCTTTTAAATGATTTAGGTGGTTTAGAATCTTTTAAAACACTGCTACCCACCTGAGCTAACATATGTTTAGCTGATGGTCTATATACCAGTCACACAAGGCAGTACACAGTCTTTTAGTTAGCATTTGGACACAAAGTTTCTGTATAAAGGACCTGAGATTCTAGAGGAGGAAAGGGGAAGTGTGTCAGAATAACAGTAAAATACTTCCCTAATGAAAAATAGTTACCAACATGATCAGTAATTTTGTTTGCATAATATGCTAACTTGTGAAAATGAACTGTCATTTTTTAATAAGAAAAAACAGCCTATGACTTCTGTTTCACTTTCTAAAGAGAATTTCCCTTAAGGCATCAACAGTATACTTATTCAAAAAACATATAGTCAAATTACACTCAACCAGTCCACTGAAATTTGTAATTGTAGAGAATAATACATTGTTCTTTTCACCCATATTCATTACCCTATCATTAAAAAGTTGTCTTTAAATTCGAATAAAATTTAACCATGTGGCAAATAATCCCATTTTTAAAAAGTTTAATGGTTCCCTTAAATACTTTCTCAAAGAAAAAGTGGCATGCCTAAAATTATTATTTTCCTGTCTGAGAAAAGATATGAAAAGTCAAATTAAACAAAAATTGACTGCTCACTTTTTCCTTGAATATAAAATTTTAAATGCCAGGTAGGATTGGCCAGACCTTGGAAGTGCTGGCAATACAAATGCCATGTGCTAGATTCCTTATACACCAAGCATGTTGTAAAAAAAGCTTTTAACTAGGAGCCTGATTTGGCTCACTTGTAATTTGTATCCATTAACAGTCAAAATTTCTTGCAAAAAATTAAAATATCTCATGTAACTTTGGTAGATACCTCAATGTATTGGTATTTGATAATACCTTTTTTAAAATAAAAAATTTTCACATATTAGGTGTGAAATTTTTTGTAATTCCTCAGAATAACTTTATAAAATAATGTCTTAAAACTTTTTTTCTTCAGCAGTGTCTTTTTATAAAATTGACACTGGTTGGTGCAACCCAAAGCAATAAATAGCCCAGTTCCAAGCTATAATTCAGGTTCACATTGCATAGCCATCACTAAACCCAGCAGAACAGCAAGCTTTCGAAAGTGTTCCCTGCTTCAAAGAAGCAGACAGGACTTTCAACCATATTCTTAATTAACACCTCAGACATTAAATTTCAGTGAAAACTTAATTAACAAATTTAAGGTTTAAATTAGGATGTTCATATAAAGAAATGTAAAATCTAATGTAAGTCACAAGAATGAAAATGAACTCAAGCACATTAAAGGGATATATTCAATTAAATAAAATATTTTAATTGTTGTTTATCTGGAGATGTATATAACTGGTATCAAAGGCATTAAATATCCCCATAAATTGGAAATTAACTATAAACAGCCCCAGCATATTTTTTTTGCTTACCATCTTAACAGCCTCCAATTAATTTTATTTCCCCAAATGGTTATATGCAAAATTTTATCTCCATCTCCAAAGAAGTCTGCTACTTCAGCTCTCTCAGACAAAAAAGACTGAACTAGTCACACTTATCCAGGCTATCAGATATAAATGCTTGAAACATGCCTTTTCCATGATTGTGTTAGAAATGCAGACTCTCAGGTGCCATAACACCTGAAGAATCAGGATATGATTTTTTAACAAGCTCTCAAATTAATTTACATATTAAAGTTTGACCAGCACTGCTTTAAATTAGCAGGTCTCAAAAGATGGTCCAGAACCAGCAGTTTAGGTATCAGCATCACCTGGGAATTGGTAAGAATGCAGGTTCTTGAGCCCCACCTTACTGAATGAAAACTTGTTGTGTGTGTCCAATCACTGCATTTCAATAAGCCCTCCAGGTTACTCCAGTGTACTGACAGTTTTGAAAAGTACTGCTTGAGACCAGGCACTGGAAAACATTTTCTGTGAAGAACCAGTTCGATAGTAAATATAGAAATGCACGCTCTGTTTCAAGCACTGGATTATTCAGCTGCAACATAAAAACAGCCATAGACAATATGCAAACAAATGAGCTTGGCTCTTTTCCAATAAAATTTTTCTAATGGATACTGGAATTTGAATTGGACATCATTTTCACATGTCATGAAATATTCTTGCTTTGATATTTTTGAAACATTTAAAAACGTAAGACCATTCTTAGCTAACAGGCCACACAGACAAGTAGAGAAGTAAGTTAGTCTGCAATCCTAGTGTTCCAACCCATTTTAGGACAAGAGATGATTTCACTAGTTTGCACTGCCTCTGATAGTGCTTAAGATCATCCTGCAGGAGCAGCACAAGCGAACAAGCCTCTCAACAACAGGAACATTTAAACACATCCTATAATTGTGTGGCAACAACTTTGCCAAGGAAGACTATCAATGCCACATCTTAGTAATGCTCAGGAAATAAAATGAGACTTTGTTGAGGAAGTATAATGATTTATGTGAGTTTTCCAAAACTTAATTGTAAATTTGGGGGAAGGGGAGAGATTAAATGAAATAAGAGAATCCAAAGGATTGTATGATAAGAGCCAAATCCCTCTTTCTAACCTTACTGTTTTCTATCTACTAGTTCTTTCTAAAACCCCCAAGTACCATTTGAAAGCAACCTCTCTCCATATTCAAATCACAGCCTGAAGTAGCCGGTACCTTTTCTCTGCCCCTCTCATCATTAGGAATGGCCTACTTTCCTGCCCCATGCATCCAAATCCTGTTAAATCATTAATATGTGGTGCAAACAGAATTCCTCCAAGGAAGATTCCCAATCCTCCAGTTAAAATAAATCCCTCTGGAATATTTCCTTATATTTCTATTATTATCATACCCTATGCTTATTTGTCTAGATTTCAGTAGCCTTCACTAACTTACAAGTTCCTTAAAAGGACTATCTTACTCATATTTATTTCAGCATATTTATGTTTAGTGCTCCAGCAGAGAAAAATAACTATGTGCATATTTTCTGATATGATTTATATTTCATAAAAATAATTAGTTAACAATATCAGTATCAACTCTGAGATTGCCCCATGTATGGTTCTATCTATTCTGTAAAGATACCTCAAATCGAGCCCAACTGCTCCTATGAATAGTCTAGTTTCATTTTAGCTCATATTGAAATCAGCAGTTTTTACTAGTGTTCTTGCAGTGGTTAAACACTTCGCAAAACAATTTACTCTTTTAAAAATCTGTGTAACAGGTATCCATTGTGCAAATAAAACACTGAGGCTATTAAAAAAAATATATATCAGCATCAAATACCCATTATCATGTCCACAGTACCAACACTTTAGGTCCTCTCAAAGCATAAAACAAAAAAACTTTCTATTAAAGTAGGAATTCTTGTGTCTATTGGACAGAACTGATCTTAGGAGTCTGTGAACTCAACGTGGGTTGCCAACATCAGAGGACCTCAAGTGAGCATCAGCAGAAGTCCCCAAGTGATCATCAGCAGAAGCAGCTGGAAACCTGGTAGGAATGTAAAGCCAGAGAGTCCATGTAGGTGTTTCTTTTTACTTAGTGAAGGACACTGAACTGGGTAAGATCTTGCCACAATTTTTTGTAATGCAGGTAGATTCTTCGACACAGTTACTTTTAGAGACTATTTTGTTCCACAAAACCTCACTGATAACTTTTCAGTTAACCAAATACTTACCTGTTTTCCCAATTTAGCCAGCCACATGGAGTGTTGTAGAGTGAAAGACACAGATTATCATGTGAGCAATCCAGGTACTTTAATCAGGTAAGTGGCCCAAATAAGCATGGACTTCATGGAAACTTTTCATCACCTCAGAATGCACTGATGGTATGAAATATCAATAATGTATAGAAAGCAAGAAGTAAAGACTTAAAGGCACAGAAGTTGATTTATTCCAACTTGTGCTAAAAAAAACATTATTTGGTAGGACAGAAGTATTTATGTAGTTCTATTTGGCAAGAAAAAGTCTAGGCTAAGGGTAAAATGATAAGCTGGAATTATCAAGATTTTCATCAGAGAGATGTTTATTTAACTGGGGTACAGTTGCTCCCAACAGTCATACAAGCAATTTTGCCACACTGAGGGGTACACTTAGCATACATTTATTAGATCTTCTTTATCGCTTGTCAAAATGAGACTATACAGTTTTACATAGAGCAGAAGATGCTGGTCAGAAAATGAATATTTCCATAGAAGAGAATTCACCATGTTTCTTTATTCTTGTCTCCCTTGTGCTATACAGCCATCCCAGCCAGGCAGGTTTATTGATTTGGGCAGACAGAAAGTGAATTTTAGAGTTTTGGGTATTTCTAATATGCCTTTAATGCTGAATTAGAGAACTGGACTCACAAGCAGACCAGCAGGCAGGGAGGCAGACAAAGAGCAACAGAGCCCCCAAGTCCCCACAAATCCCCCCTTTATCCCTTGCTTCTTGGCCAAGATGTCCACATTTACATATGTGATTGCCCTGTGTGCTCTGACTTCTTGGCCTAGTGTCCATCATAGGTGTGCATGCTCCATGCTCATATTTCCAAGTGCTCTCTGCAATTACACATTATACTTGTGTATAATAACTAATAATTACTTAAAATAAATATTTTCCTCAGTGGGGCAATTTTAAACTAGTTATATTACCATTCTTTGCAGTGATTCTTTTTCATTTTCTAGAAAACCCTAAGGTATAGGATGGAGAAAGCTCTAACAAATCTGAGACATGTAATAGATAGGAGAAGGAATTTGCTCTTCCATGGGGATGCTTTTCACTCTCTAAAAACACGGGTTTTCTCATTTGCAAAATGTAGTTAATATGAATACCTACCTCACACATTGTAAGCATCACAGTCCATGAAAGAGTCATTCCCAGAGGGGGACAGTTCATATCAAATGAAGGACAACAATTTAAAAGTACTGGGTAATTTCTGTAATTGCTATCCACTTAAACTAAGTGATAATATCTAAATTTCAAGTTTGAGAAAATTGCTGATTAATTTTTATAGCAAGCTCCAAAAACCAAAGCATTTTCTGGCTTATAAATGATCTGCCTAAGGCAACCTTAGGAATGTGATACACAACAGATGCTGCTCTTGGCCATGTTAGAGGAAGACTTTAAATGCTGATCAAGCCATCTCCCTTGAAACTCACAGCATGTATGCTTTCTTAAGATCGATCAAATAATTAGGTTTATAGACTATACAGTTTACAAAATTCCTATTCTCTCATAACCCTCAACCTTCTTCCTTAGCAATTGCTTATGAGCTTACGAGCACATGCATGTACATGTACACATAAGCATGGACATTACCAGGGAAAATAGAAGCACATTGTAATTCTAGTGCAGCTAGTTTATTTAAAACATCCCCCACCTACTGTTTTTAACTGTCTGAATCTTCCAATCAGTTAAATGTCAACAACAGAATTTTTTCCCATAGTTGATACTTACAGACTAACATGGCAATGTTAAAATATGTAAACAGAAATCCCAAATGATGATAACGTTGCTACAGATGATGCTTTCTACTTTCATAGCTGCACGCTAAATACACTACTGAATGAATCATTCATTCTCTACGAGATACAGTTGACTTTAAAGTATTAAACACATGGTGCACACATTTTTAAAGATGTACGTATCATAGGTGCATGATGTTATAAAAACTACCAGGCCAGCCTGGGTTTCAGTGACAAGCTATATGATTTAGCCTGTATTGACCATTCACTGAACCTATGTAATTATGAGTTTCAATTTTCAAAAAAACATTGAAAGGAAACAAATAATCAATTTTTATTTACAATACAAAAAGATATGAAATAAATTTTGTGGCATCAATAATCAATGTTATATTGACAGAGGAAAGTAAAAGAACAAAACTAATAACTGACAATTAAATTCATTACATAAAAAAGGTAATATGAGACAAAAAATTTATTCCAGGAA
Organism: Uropsilus gracilis; assembly: GCA_004024945.1. Classification (NCBI taxonomy): domain Eukaryota; kingdom Metazoa; phylum Chordata; class Mammalia; order Eulipotyphla; family Talpidae; genus Uropsilus; species Uropsilus gracilis. The sequence goes on from PVHY01021406.1 coordinate 10,578, forward strand.
GGGAAGCATTGTAGGTATTATGGGCAGTTTAGTAGGTATTGTGGGCAGTACTCCCTAACAATTTATGATGCATATGATTTAGGCAACCTATTTCAGATTAATAAAAAATTAACACCATTTATATCTAAAAGTTAAAAATAAAACCATAGGAAAACAAAGATATAGCACAACTGAAAATATCTGTCTCAAGAGGTAATATTTTCTATGCTTAGAAATTACAAAAGAAAAGCAACACAGATTTGATGACATAAAGATTTACCACGGTCACTGGCATGGATGTGGAGAAAAAAGAACACTTTTACACTTTTGGTGGGAATGCAAACTGGACAAGCCACCATGAAAAACTGTGTGGAGGACCTTCAAATTACTGAAAATGGAACAACTGTTGATCCAGCAATCTCACTTCTGGGAATCTACCCAAGGGACACCAAAACACTAATTCAAAGGATCACCTATACTCATATGTTTGTTGCAGCACTATTTACAATAGCCAGAAATGCCCCAAAGAGACGAATGGATCAGAAAGTTGTGGTATATGTACACAATGGAATATTATTTCACAATCAAAAAAGACAAATATGATGCATTTGTGGTAATATGAATGGACCTAGAAGGAATCATGCAAGCAGAAAGAAGCCAGAAAAAAAAAAGAGAGAGAAATACTGGATTATCTCATCTATATGAGGGATATAGGTTAACAAATAAACAAAAGGACAAGAAAAAAATTAAAACTAACAAACTGGCAGCAGATCTAAAGCATAAAGCAAAAGGGAGGGATGTCAAGTTGGAATGGGCATGAGAGATCAGGAAGACAGTCTCAAGGTATACAATGATGTAAAAAAAAATGTGTATATATATATGAATGCATCTATGTATATAATCAATAAAAAGTTTTTAAAATAAAAATAAATGATTCACTTTTTAAAAAATTACCACTATCACATTTTATTTCAAAGCCAACAACATTAGGACAAATATTTTTATTAAAGATGATAGCTTTATATTTGTTAGGTAAATTTATAAAAGAAACATTAGCCCTCAAGAGGTAAACATGTATAAATAAAAGGCACTCCTACATCTTATTTTTTTAAAAAAGGTACTTGATTGGTAAATGGATTACTTCATTCCCTTGCTTCCAGTGCGCCTGTCACACCAAACTCCAGATTAGTCAAAATTCCAGATCTCAAGGATCTTCGACAGATCTCCAAGTGAATCAAAGCTCTCTCAGGTTGTGGCTCCCTGTTTTCAATGCACTAAAGTAAATGGCTAGCCTTCATCCTTCCACTTGAGAATTTATCAATCAAAGCTGCTCAATTATAAGTAACCTGTGATCTGTTTGCTTATTGGTGTGTTCCCAATTTAAGGCTCTTAGGAGTAATGGTGTCATGAATATTCTTATACATATCTGCCATATTTCTCTTGGTCATAATTTTAAAAATGAATCTGCTGAACTGTTAGTCATGCACACATTCAGCTTTTGGCTAACATTACATAAACTTGTATGCCCATTTATATTCACACCAACAAAGAATAAGTATTCTATTTCTCCAATTGTTTTCAATTTTAATATTTTCATCTTTTTCATTTTAATAATCCAGTAGTATATGTGTTGGTATTCATAAATATCTTAAATTTCTATTTTTCTCATTTAATATTTATCTTTTTGATGTGTAGTTGATACACAGAAGCTGCACATTTAGTGCATACAATTTGATGAGGCAGAACATAAGCATATACCCATGAAACCATTGCCACAATCAAGGGAATAAACATGTCCATCACCTCCAAAGCATGATCAGGACACTTCCTGAATGGTGCTCTATTGTAAATTATGCGGTAAATATAGGAGTGCATATTTTCTTTTGAAGTAGTGTTGAGAGCCAAACACAGGGTACAAGAAAGGACAATGAGAGAGATTGCTTAGCTACAGCAGCTAAGGGTTGACTGGAAGCATGGACCAGGCAACAAATTTATTAATAAAGGAAGGGGGTACTTACAGAGTACAAAGCACAATTCACAACAAATTTCATAGGAAGGCAAATGGTGAGGGTGCAATAAAATTGGGTAACATATTGGTTCCTGTGAGGTATTTGAGGGCAGGGGGATCACTCACAAATTGGCTGCTATCTCTTAAGGAATGTTTCCTAAACATTGGAGGAATGCTATCACTCTCCAGAGGTAGTCATGCCTCTCCTGTCTCCAGTGTTCTGAAGACAGATGAGATAGTGAAATGAGGTTTCCCTCATTTCACAACATGAGCCCAGTCTGGTCTGTAATAGCGCCCAGCAAAGTAGTATTTTTTCATCCTTTGGGTAGATTCCCAGAAGTGGAACAGCTGGATCAAACAGTAGCTCCATTTTCAGTAGTTTGAAGATCCTCCACAAGCTTTCCATAGTGGTTGAACCAGTTTTCATTCACATCAGCAGTGTAAAAGTGTTCTTTTTCCTCCACATCCTTGCCAGCACTTGTTGTTGATCATATGTTTGATATGGGTCTTTCAAATCAGTGTTAGGTGGCATTTCATTATGGTTTTGATTTGCATTGCCCTGATTATAAGTGAGGTTGAGCATTTATTTATATTCTTGCTAGTCATTTGGATATACTCTTTGGAAAAGTGTCTTTAAAGCTCTTCTACCATTTTTTTGATTGGGCTTTTTTGTTTTTTGTTTTGCTTTGTTTTTTTGGAACTAGGTCTCGCTATTTCCCTATGGAACCACAGGCTCACATTGCCTGGGGTACCATGGACTCAAGCAATCCCCAGTCTCAGCTTCCCAGGTAGCTGGGATTACAGGTGTGTGCTACCGTGCCCAGATAGTTTTTGGTACTACATCTCGCTGTGTTGTCCCAAGTGGGACTCGAACCGTGATCCCTAGCCCCAGTCGCTTCATAGGCTGAAGCTTACAGGCACAAGCCACCATGACCAGCTTGGGCTTTCTGTTTTGTTTTTGTTGACTCATGTGAATTATTTGTGGATCTTTGATATCAGATCCTTATCTGTTGAATGAAGTGCAAAATTCTTTTCCCATTCAGTTGGATGTCTCTTTGTTTTGGTTACTGTCTCTTTTACTGTGCAGAGCTTTTTTCTTTTTCTTTTTTTTTTAGTAATAGCATATTATAAACTTTATTTGCTGGAATATGAGGGATTTCACTTATGTTTTTTTCAAAACAAAGATTCACATACACTTGGAAAGAGACCATAATTGGATTGGTGATAACAATTAGTCAAGTCATTTGTTTAAAAGCAGATACATTATAGTTAATTATTGTAGAGGCATTTTTCCCCTTTCTTTTAGATTCAAACATCATCAACATTTAAAATAGTATCCATTAAAACTAGCCAGAATGGAAATTTTTATGTGGCTTATTCAAACTTTTGAATGGAAATGTTATTTGCTGAAAATTAATAAATATCTGTTATATACCTATAATTAATAATACCTATCTATTAGGCTTGCTGTTCCTTTTCTCATTTCAAGGCATTTGACTGGTAATAACAAAACTTGTTGAATAACCTATGCAAAAGTTGTTTCAAAAGCAGTATGGTACAATCTGTACAATGAAGTGAAAAATATGAAGTTCAATTTTTCAATTTTTTTGTTTTTTTTAATAATCAAATATTCATTTATATATAAATTTCACATCTCTGTAATCCCCAGGGTTCATCTCCCCCACCCTCCCTGACCATTCCCACTCTGCCACGCCCCCCAACCTGAATTGTGTACTTCAATTGGTTGTTAGCTTGTTTTGACTTTTCTTCATGGCTTTTTGTTTATCTTTCCCATGTCCCATATAATAGTGTAACCATTTGATGTCTGTCTTTTTCTTTTTGACTTGTTTCTGCTAATATGATTTCTTCTAGATGCATCCATGTTACCATAACTTCATCTAGTGTCATTTTTAATTGATGAATAATATTCCAATATATGTATATATGTATATATATATATATATATATATATATAAAACACATCTTTTTCATCCATTCATCTGTTTTGGAAGCTTTTTAGTTTGGTATAGGCCCAACTGCTATATATTTTCCTTCATTTTCTTTGCTTATGTAATGTGTCCTAAAAGATGTTTCTGTGGTATAGGTCATAGAATGTTTTGCCTATGTCTTCATCTACATATTTTATTGTTTCAGGTCTTATGTCCATTTTTATCCCTTTTGAGTTGGTTTTTGTGTATGGTTTTGAGGGTGTAGTCTAGATTCATTCTTTTGCATGTAGTAGTCCAGTTTTTCCAGCCCCATTTATTGAAGAGATTAACCTTCAAAAAATATTCCAGGGTGTATTTTTTTGGCCTCTTTGCCATAGATTAGCTTACCAACATGTGTAGTTTTATTTCTGGGCTTTCAATTTTGTTCCATTGGTCTGTGTGTCTGTCTCTATTCCAGTACCATGCTTTATAATTATTACAATACTGCATATGACTTAGAGGAATAAGTTCACACCTCCTCTGAAGGAAATACTCTCTAAAGTATAAAACAAATATTCAATTTGAAATAATTTTATAAACACTGAGAAACTGCATTGTGGCTGTTTCCTGGTAGTATCTAAACTTTCTTATGTCTAAATATAGAAACAACTAGTAGTATAAAAAGTAGCTCAGCCCCAGCGACATATGTTACATGAACTAAAATATGAAATTTTCTTTTTGCATAAAAAAGTAAAAAGATATTCTTGAGTCCCTTTCATTTCTCAAGTTGAAAATGTCTAGTTTTTAACTATCTGTTGTTCTCACACTAAAAACGGTACTACAGAGCCCACAAGAATATTGACTTTTAAAAAATTAACATTTAACATAGGGAAAAAAATTTAACACAAAGAATAGCAGTTGAGCACAACCAATCCAGAATGTCAGCTCAACTGGGAATTTTGAGTTTAAGAATGATGGAAACTAAAAGTAAGATGTGAGACTTTATAGAACTTGAGTGGAAGCTGTAACAAAGAGGAGAGAGGCTGTACCAGATTCCTTTGTCTAGCTCCTGAAAAGTCTGGATGCAAAACAGAATGAAGAAATGATGAATGCAGAAATCTGTTTAGTTTATCTCTTATGATTCTACATCTGCATCGGAGAAATAACTATAGGATTACTTTGAAAAGTACAGCATTAAACTACACTCATGTCTATGGATTCCCATATTAAAGTAAATAAAACGATCTCAGATGCCTTGTAAAGTTTTAAATGGGAATCTTTAATAGCCCAAAGTATTTAACCCACTGGTTTATTTAGTCTCTAGTGAGAAAGGTGACTGATAACAGATAAGTAAAAACACTTGACATTTTGGTGATTCCCTGTGCCTCAAGTTCTCCACTAATAAATTCCTTTCTATTTCTGAACCCAAAGAACCGACTACCAGATATATGGGAGAATTTCATAGTTGTATACTACACATACTATAAAAAAGGGAAATGAGGCAAAATTATTTTTAAAATTTTTTTGTTTCCTTCAGACTAGACCCCTAAAATCTCCAACATTCTAGTGGTTTTAAAAAGAGCAAGAAAACATTCTTATTCTGACTATGATCACAATAATTATAAACAGAGATATCCTTGTGACACTAAATCTTTCAGCAAAACACAAATACTTTTTAGCGAACTCAGTCATATTTAACAATAAATGAAATTTTAATTTTTATATTCTCGGTGGCCTGCTTCAATTATAGAAATATCCTTCTACCTGAGTACACAGGACCAAAAGATGAACAGGGAGGTATGGGTCAGGAATTAGGAATCCACAAAGGTTGTTCTTCTTTTAAAGAAGTAAGGTGGCAAAATCTATCCTGATTCAATATCTTCTCTCTAAAACATACTCCAAATATGTCTTCCACTCAAAGGGTCAACAGACTCTAAGCTATGACATCCCAGGTCACAGGAACCTCCACAGCCCTCAATCAGAAACCACAGTCCTATGCCATAGAGAAGCAACTATCTCCCAACCAAGACTCACCCTAGGCTGTACTCCCAGACACATGTTGATCCACATTCACTGACCCAAAATGGTAGAGAATGATGACATGATGACATCAGCAGGGGAGAGCTGGGAAATCCACTAGCTAACTTGAATTGCCTTCCTCTTCCTGGGTACCCACTATATTGTTTTGGAAAGTCACAATGATCTCCATCTCTCAATTCTTTTTCCACTCAACACTATGCCCTTATTCCCTTCACATTCATAATGGTTTCCCTTAAGGAAGAAAAATGTATCATCTATATAAAGTCACATTATATTCCTATAGAATAAAAAAAAAAAACTAGAACTACCCCATAAGTGAAGTACTATGAGATCCTGAAATATTTGGAAATGCCCCTTCCATAATTCTGTCCTCTAACACAGGTGCTTACCTGTGTATTTACACCAGAAGAGACTCTTATCCAGAAAAGAACAGAGACAACAAAGCAAATTATTAGACCTTTGAGTACCCAAAGACTCAGGGGACACAGGAGAAAAAACTAAGTTGTCTCACCAAACACCCGTCCATGAACAATGTGTGAGCAGACAGATTCCCTCTGCACTGTGAGTCTAAGGGGAAGCCAACGATGAGTAGATGCCCTAGTCTTGAAGTTGGTCTACACTCCTTTAACAGGCCATTCTGGGTGCTCCAGTCTCCAGCTGATAAGCTCTCCAAAGCACAGGAGCCTCTGGACAGGACAGAAAAGGCTGTAATACCACTTTCTTAGCTGTCCGACATCCCTAGAGACACCTAGAGATAACAAGAGCAACTGGAGGCAAAAACTAGGTCAGGACAAAGGCAGAGAAATCATTTTTATCTACAGGTAAAACATGTAGTCAAGGGAAACCTATATTACAATTGTGAAAGGAGAAAAGTTACAAATCACGTTGACTTTCACCTATTAGGAGGCTAGCGCTGATAAAGGGGCCAGAGTGCCAGAGTACTCCCCCTGCCTTGCTGCTAACACCAGAGAATAATATTTAAATATCACAGCATCAAGCAACATCTCCCTTGGGGGGCTGTACAGGAACACAGAGAGAAGCAATAATGCCAAGTCAGAGTAGTTTTCTTTGTTTCCCCGATAGAAACTCTAAACTCAAAAATCATGCCTGGTCTTAAAGCACTGCCCGAAAGGAAGTGTATGCAATTATAAGCACATTAACTTGGCCTCAGCCACCAAATGTTAGAAACTCTACAAAGGAAGGTCAGCAGAGAATAATCCATGGGAATTTAAAGAAGAGGTTTACCAGGAACAGCATAAAATTCAGAAATCTAATCATAAGGGGACAACAAGTGATAATTATTTCTGTCAGTAGAGGCACGGATTCTATTCCACACATGTCTTCAAGAGAACTTGTCTAAATATTTTTAAACCAAATCAAAAATAAGGGCTCGTGAAGTCGCAGAGCAACTGCAACTGTCACACCTGCTGACAGAGTATGAAGTGGTAAAAACACTTGCAAAACTGGTTTAATGGTATCTCCTATATATAAATCAAACACATGTACAGCCTATGATACAGCAATTTAACTCCTCAACATATATGAAGGAAAACTAGTATTTATGTTCCCCTAATTCCAGAAGTACAAACAAAATTATTCCTAACAGTATTATGATAAGTCAAAAATCTGGGAACAATCCAAATGTTCCCCCATAGTAAAATGGATAAAGTGCAGATTATTCATACAATAGAATGTTTTAAAGCAACAGAAAAAAATGCCACCAAATGCTGTATACTGCAGAGTTAATGTGCAGCAAAAGCAGACAAGAAGAGCACATTCTGTATGATTCCATTCATACAAAGTTCAAGCGTGAAAAAACATTCCATGGTGATAGAATTGTGGTTATCTTGGAGAAAGAAAAGATGAGCAGGGGCCTAGAGGAGCTTTCTGGAGAGCTAGAAATATTTTGTATCTCAACATGGATGGTGGTTCACAGATACATTTAAGACCTGTGCCTTTACTGTTATAGAAATCATAATGCAAGCCAAAAATACAAAACCACAAAGATAATCTGCTAGCCTCAGCAACTATGTCCTTTTGGTGCAACGCTCAGTGACTCAAAACGTGCCCTTTTCTCTAGATACCTGACTGGAAAACAAACACAAGAACACTGACATATAAAAACAAGTAATGACTACACAGGTGGGAGGACACATAAAAACAGATGTAATGGCAGAGACACACAAAATGAACTTGAAATTTAACATCCATTATGTACAACATGAGTCTGTCTTTATTTATTTTATTTATATATATTTCACATCATTTCAGTCCCTGGGGGGTCACCCACCACCTCCCCTTCCCACCCGCTCCAGCTGGTCCCCATTCTCCCCTTGTGCAGTTCATTTAGTCTTTAGTACTTATGACTAAATCAACTGTTTGCCAGCCTGTACAATAGATTTGTTTCATTTTCTGACAAAAAATCTTTTCTATTTTTGAAAAAAAAATCTTAACTTCATTTGCATTTACCTGATTGCTAGTGATATTTAGCATTTTTTCATGTTCCTTTTGACCATTTGTATTTCCTCTGTGGAGAAGCATCTTTTTAATTCTCCCCATTTTTAACTAGGTTTTTTGCTTTGTTTCCATTAAGTTGTGTGAGTTTTTCGTGTGTATATCCTTGTTATCAAACCCTTATCACTTGTATGGAGAGAAAAATATTTTCCCACTAGGTTGGGTTTCTTTTTGCTTTCTCTGTTGTCTCTTTTGCTGTACAGAAGCTTTTTAGTTTGATGTAGTCCCAACTGTTGATATTTTCCTTCATTCTTTTATTGGTTATAGATGTGTCCAGAAATGGATTTCTGAATTGTAACGCATGGAGGGTTTTGCCCAAGTTTTCATATATATATATACTATAGTTTTGTCACTAGCAATCATGGTTTGATTTGTTGTGCAAATCAAAACCACAATGAGATACCACCTTATATCAGTAAGAATGGCCCACATTCAAAGAACGGGCAACAAGAATTGCTGGTGAGGATGTGGAGAGAAAGGAACACTACTACACTGCTGGTGGGAATGTAAACTAGTCCAACCACTATGGAAAGCTGTGTGGAGGACTCTCAAAGCAAAGAAAATGGAACTACCATTTGACCCATCAATTGCTCTTTTGACCCAGCAATTTACCTACAGGAGACCTCAATGTGGGTACAAAGGGACACCTGTGCTCAGATGTTTACTGCCGAACTATTCATAATTGCAAGGACATGAAAACAACCCAAATGTCCCAAGCCATGTTACTGGACAAAAAAGATGTGGTATATATACACAATGGAATATTACTCATCAACTAAAAATGACAAATTTGATGATTTTATGATAACATGGGTGTACTTAGAAGAAATCATATTAGCAGAAACAAGTCAGAAAGAAAAAGACAGAATCAAAATGGGTTCACTAATATATGTCCCATAGGAAAAAAAAAAAGGCCAGGAGGAAAAGTCAAAACAAGTTGACAACCAAACAGAAGTACACAACTTGGGCGGTAGGGGGAAGAGGGTGGGAATGGTCAGAGAGGGAAGGTGGTGGTTGAACCCCAAGGATTACAAAGATGTGAAATTTATATATAAATAAATTATTTCTTAAAAAATCTTAACTTCATTGTGGTATGTAGTACAAGATTGACATCTAGTTATTTTAAGTTCACTCCTGGGAAAGGTTATCTGATAATATAAGATGTGCCACACACAAAAAGCCTTCAGCATTTGTTGTACTAAAAATTTACAATAATAAATTTTCATTTCATTTGTTCAATTGACAGTCATCCAGGCATGAAGCTAAGAAATCATGAGTCAATTTCTGCCAGAAAATCCTATGTAAACTGCATCTCACAGAACAGCAACTATTCTAATATGGGAAGTATCTCCTAAGAGAGAGGCCAAGGAATGGAAATAGTAAGATCTCTGGACCAAACATACCTGTGACCTCAGTCAGATGACTATTACCCTGAAGTTTCATTTCCTCATTTACTAGTTGTGGAAAATAAGGACATATTTACAGAGTTATTGTAAGGAAAAAAAAAAAAAGATAACCATCACTGGACTTCAAGTCCCATGTGGGCAGGCACCAGACTTTTTGTTTCATCAGCATTTGACCAGCCCTAACACATAACATGAATCCAGTAAAAGCATATGCTGTGATGGTTAAGTGTATGTCAATTTGGAGAGGCTACAACACCCACTAGTTTTCTCTAAAACCAGTATAGAGGTTGCTGTCCAGGATCTTTTTAGATGTAGTTAACATTTGTAACAGCTGACTTGAAGTAAAGCAGGTTACCCTACATAATGTGGGTGGGCCTCATCCAATCAGTTGAAGGCTTTAAGGAGAAAGACTGAGGTTTCCTATCAAGGAAGGAATTCTGTCTTATAAGTATGACAATGAACTCTTGTGTGTTTTCCCAGGCTGCCAGTCATCCTTTCAAGATTTCAACTTGCCATGCCCCACTCTGAGCAAATCCCATGAATCAATTTCTTTATAAATATAAAGAAACAAGGTGTATGTGGGATTGTGTGTATGTGGTGTGTAAAACTCTATACATGTGATCAATAAATAAAAAACACCAATGTATAAAGTTTATAATAATGTAGGTATGTATAGAGTTTATAACAAACACACAAACACATAAAAAGAACATTAAAAACTTACCTTTCTTCTTCATTTGGTTAACTCCCCACTATAGGGAATATGCCCTTACTTTGCATATATTTATAATATTTTAATCATTAACAATACCTACAATTTATTGCCTGTTACTAGTTGAGCACTACACTAATGGGATTGTTCTACTGCAGAACAAAAATGTGAAAAGAAAACAATATTACTCTTTTACAGAAGAGAACAGAAGCAAGAGTGTCAGATTTCTATCACTATGAAGATGCCCGCACCAAAGTCCAAAAATCCCTGTGACCTATAACCAGATCTTTTGTCTCATACATGCATCTGCACATTGGTTGAGGCTCTGCTGATGCTGACAGGCTTTATGGTGAGGCGGGTTTGGATTTGTTTTGTTTCTCTCTATGAACACATTTGCAGTGATGGTAAGTTCAGGGCACATTCTTCTGAGGCAAATCACCTGAGCATGAGCCCAAACACCCCCCTACAATGCCCATCCCCACACTTCATTCACTAACATCTCCTGGTCTAGATGAGTCACATGGCTATGCCCAAAGTCAAGAATGAGAAGCTTTAGCTTCAACAATCAAGCTGCCTTGGTCAGCTGTGGAAGGGGTACTGCTACAAAGGGTAGAAAAATGGGTTCCATTATTTAATCTACAAGTGCCTTATCCAAAGTCATAGAGTGGAAGTTAAAAACCAAGACCCAGATCCACTGGTCTCTAAATCTGTCTCCCTGACTCTTCTAATTCTTCTAAAGCAAATACCAATAAAAGCAGTGATCCTAACTAGCAGGAAGCATTATAAAATTGTATGTATAGTTTATTTACAAGTATGGCCCAACAGTCACACCTACACACCCCCAACCTCTTGAGTACCTTCTGGTTACAAAAAGATATGCATGCTTCAGGTATAATGGATCTAGCACTACCCAGCATCAACTGTATCTGGCCAATGATCAGCTTCTACTCTCTATAGCAGATGTTCCATGTTAAATTCTACTGAAGAAACAAGGCAAATATTCAAAAACCATGCATGGTATTGAACTAAAAATCTTGTTAAAGTCTATACATTAAAACCTGAGAGAATAAACCCTTGTCTCTCATGTGGAGGCCAAAATATTTTTCCCATTCGGTTGGGCATCTTTTACTTTTACTGTCATCTCTTTTGCTGTACAGAAGCTTTTTAGTTTGATGTAGTCCCATCTGTTTATATTTTCCTTCATTTTTTTTTGCTATCTGTAGATGTTTCCAGAAAGGGATTTCTGAACTGTAATTCATTGAGTGTTTTGCCCAAGTTTTCCTCTATGTATGCTATGGTTTCAGGTCTGACCTCTAAGTCTCTTATCCATTTTGAGTTGATTTTTGTATATGGAGTAAGGGAGTTTTCTTGGTCCATTTTTTTGCATGTCTTAGTCCAATTTTCCCAGCACCATTTATTGAAGAGGCTATCCTTGTTCCAAGGTAAGTTTTTTACTCCTTTGTTGAAGATTAGTTGACTATATATGTGTGGTTTTATTTCAGGGCACTCTTCTGTTTCATTGGTCTGTTTTTGTACCAATACCATGCTGCTTTAATTATTATGGCTTTGTAGTATAGTTTGAAGTTTGGAATTGTAATACCTCCATTTTCTTTTTTTCTGATGAGGAGGCTTTTTGATATATGAGGTCTTTTGTTATTCCATATGAATTTCAGCAATTTTTGTTCTAACTCTTTAAAAAATGTCATTGGAATTTTTATTGGGATTGCATTGAATCTGTAGATTGCCTTTGGTAGGATGGTCATTTTGATAATATTAATTCTTCCAATCCATGAGCAGGGAATGTCTTTCCATTTCCTTATGTCTTCTTCTATCTCTTTTAGGAGTGTTCTAAAATTTTCTTTGTATAATTCTTTCACATTTTTGTTAGGTTTATTCCCAAGTATTTAATTTTTTTTGGTGCAATGGTAAATGGGATGGCTTTTCTGATTTCTTCTTCTTCTATTTGACTTTTTGCATATAGGAAAGCCACTGACTTCTGTTGATTTTGTAACCAGCTACCTTACTGAACTGGTTTATTATTTCAAGTAATCTTTCTGTGGATTTTTGGGGTTTTTCTATAGAGAGAATCATGTCATCAGCATAATAACAAAGATCCACAAGGAACTCACACAACTAAACAAAAGCAAAACAAAAAGCCCAATCAGAAATTGGGGAGAACTAAAAAGACACTTCTCCAAAGAGGAAATACAAATGGCCAACAGGCACATGAAAAATTGCTCAATATCACTAGCAATCAGGGAAATGCAAATCAAAACCACAATGAGATACCACCTTATACCAGTAAGAATGGCCCACATCCAAAGAACGGGCAACAAGAATTGCTGGCGAGGATGTGGAGAGAAAGGAACACTGCTGGTGGGAATGTAAACTAGTCCAACCACTATGGAAAGCTGTGTGGAGGACCCTCAAGTTAATGAAAATGCAACTACCATTTGACCCAACAATTGCTCTCTTGGGAATCTACCCAAAAGAGACCTCAATGTGGGTACAAAGGGACACCTGTGCTCGGATATTTACTGCAGCACTATTTATAATTGCAAGGTCGCCAACAGGCACATGAAAAACTGCTCAACTTCGCTAGTAATAAGAGAAATGCAAATCAAAACAACAATGAGATACCACCTTACACCAGTAAGAATGGCCCACATCCAAAGAACAGACAACAAGAATTGCTGGCGAGGATGTGGAGAGAAAGGAACACTACTACACTGTTGGTGGGAATGTAAACTAGTCCAACCACT
>PVHY01021407.1:0-23986 GCA_004024945.1 Uropsilus gracilis
CCCTCCCCCACCTGCCAGAGCCCCCGTGCAACCCGCCCCCCATTGTCCAGGGCCCCACCACCACCCGGATCCCCCCATCCCATGACGTCACAGCGTCAGGTCAAGTCCAGTTTCCTCCCGTGAGGACGCACTCGCAGCCCAGAAGGGGCCTCGGCAGTGCCCGCCCCGACCCAGACTCCCAGAACCAGGACGGGGTCTGCTTCCTCTCTGGTCCGACCCGACGCAGACGCACGAGAGGGGACCCCGCGGCCTCCGGGGTGAATGAGCTTATTTCTGCCCGGTGCGTCTAAGAACCTCCCGCTCCCTGCGCCGCCATCCCGTCACTCAGCCCCTTGGCCCCCGAACCACCCCAAAACCCGCGTCTGTGACCGCCAGGCAAACTGCAGCCGTTGGAAGGCTTCGCCTGGCTGAGCGGACTTCATTCTCTGAACTGAGGTCCGGCTCGACACCCCAACTCCCTAGCTCCCTCTTTTCTTTTTTTAAGACCAGGTCTCGCTATTTTTGCCTGTGGAACCGCAGGCTCTCGTTGCCCGGGGTACCCCGGACTCAAGCCATCCCCAGCCTCAGCTTCCCAGGTAGCTAGGATTACAGGCGCATACCACCACACCCAGCTATTTTTGGGGGGACTAGGTCTCGCTGTGTTGCCCTGAGCGGGACTCCAACCGCGGTCCCTAGCCCCAGCCGCTTCCTAGGCTGAAGCTTACAGGCACGCGCCACCGTGCCCAGCCCCAGCTCTCTCTTCTCGGCAGTTTAGCTAAGCTCTCCAGCGGTTGTGGCTTCAGTCAGAGGTGCCTCACACGCCGTCCTAGTCCCACTCGGCGCACCCACCCGGAGACAGCCCCTCCCCTCCCTCAGGCCCCCCCCTCCCCACGCCCCTGATTTGAACCTGGAAGGACTTATCTGGCAAGTCTCCAACAGAATGCTGGAGCCCCGGCCCATGTATCTGGCCTGGTTTTATGACGGAATAACCCAGTTTTATAACTCTGCCGGGAGAATAGGCTGGCTCTTCTAAGGGTAGGTAATACTTCGTGGAAATAAATCCAGTTCAGGGGAAGTTTTGATGTTCCTTTGGAGGGTGTTTTTAGCACTTTTTCGAGCGTTTCTTAACGTCTCTCAGGTTGGCGAGAGGCCGAGTGTGTACTGAGAACACGGAGAGAACCAAAGCCAAGTGCGGCAGTCGCAGGACAGCGCGGAGATGCCAGGACTTCCACTCACACGTCGCAGGGAGGAAATCAGACCTTCCAGTGTTTCCAAGCTCAGCCGGGAAGGTCTGGGCCCGCGAAGGTCTGTGACGATGGGACCCCAGCGGCTGCCCTGTGACCTTGGGTGAGTCCGGAGGCCGCGCCGACCTGCTCATTCGTTGCATTTCTGAAACAGGTAGACGAATGTCCCCAAGGAGCAGCAAGAGGGTCCTTCCGATGCCAGGCAGCCGCCTCCCCCAGATGGAACAAATCACGCCGAAGTCCTCCCGCTCGGCATCTGACGTCTCAGGCCAACGTGGCTTCCCCTTAGCTCCGGCCTCGGTGGTGCCATGGAGCACTCGGCAAACGTGCTCTGGCAAAGCCGGGATGTTTTCTCAGCTGAGTGTGGTGGCGCTTCAATTAGCTTAACAGTTTGCAGGGAAGATTCATGCACAACACTGGAAAGCAAACATTGGCAAAACGGGAAGTTATTTCCTCGCTTGCTTTGGGGATATTTTAATCGCTGAAGCTCAGCAGAGAGAAAGCGAGATGACGGCATCTTGTCCGAGGGAGATGGAGCCAATGGAGCCTCGGGTCGAGTGGTTTCCAGCTGTGCCATGGCATTTGCTACCTGGACCATGCGGTGCCTGTTCCTCTTTGCTGAAGCCCAGGACGCTGGGCCCCGGGGACTTGTTCTTCCAGGTAGTAGGCTCCTCCCCCCTCTCCTAGATCTGATCGGACGGTGGGCAGAAGCATCTTACTCTAAACATAAGGCAGTAAAGAGCAACCCAGCAGTGCGGGGAGATGCAAGGACTCCAAGCTTGGGGGCGGGGAGGGGGTGGTCAGGGCAGGCTGAAGGATTAGCCATGACCCACAGCTGTCCTGAGTCAGACATCTGGCATCAGCCCAGCACCCACACGGGGTGGGTGTGAATGAGGTGTCCCAGCCCAGCACCCACACGGGGGGAGACACCCAAGAGAATGAGGTGTCCGAGCTCAGAAGCGCCTCTCAGCATTGAAGCGAAACTAAGAGCTGGGTATTTGGTGATGTGTGTTGGGTCAGCTTCCGTCTCACAGATAGGATGATGGACAATCATTGACAAGGACGTGGACGATGGACGACAGGAACTGGGCAGTCAGATGACAGGACATGGACAATCAAATGCATATCCGGTCCCTGAGCCCTCTGCCGCCCTTCCCAGGGCACCCACTAGTAGGCCCCGGATCACAGAGGCATGTTGCGGGAGGGGGCGGGTTTGGGGACCGGCCGCCCAGCCCCCACGCTCTCCTCCCCAGCGGCATCCGTCCTCCCGCCGTGCTAGCCAGCGGCCTGTGTAATAGCCACACGCCACACATCGTGAGCTGCGATTAGAGCTGAGCGCTAGAGCGTGAGTGTCTTTACGTTCTAATTACAGGTTAATAGGACGGACGCCGAGAGCTCACCTAATTAATCCTGAAGGAGATGCATGCGGTTAACAACCCATCAGGAAGGGGCTCCGTACCCTCCGAAGGCCGAGGGTTACACTCAGAGGACTCAAGTGAGTCTTTACCACCAGCACCGGACTCGCCAGAACTGAGGTCCTGTTGCCGGACTGGAGGATGTTCAACCCCAACGCACAGCTTGGTCTTGGTCTCTTCCATCCCAACACACGCACTCTCCGTGAAGTAAGCACCGGCCGCTTCATTTACCCGCCAGCCCACCCCGCACTCACCTGTCTGGCTTGTGGTCACGGCGCACACACAACGTCCAGCTGTGCCAGGATGCTCATGCCAAGGTCACCTGGACCCCTGCTGTGACTTGCCAATCTCTTGCCACCCCCTCCTAAGCGATGCTCCCTTTCAAGCCCTTCTCAAGTTCCACGGTTCCACAGTCAGGAACAGCGGCTGGTTTCCTTGTGATCAGAACACGCTCCTGATTCGACCTGCAGGAGGCTCTCCGAGCGCCACCACCGGGAGCCCCACTTTCCAAGCCACGTCATCGCCATCTTCCCACTACTCCCTTCACCCCACAGAGGGTGTTTCTCAAGCTGTCATCTGCACAGCACTGCAGCAGGATCGCTGAGCTGTGGATGGGAAGGAAGTCGTGGTTTCAGGCCAGAAGGACACAGGAGAAGCTTGGACGGCAGATCCTGGAAGATGCCTTTCAGTACAGGGTCCTAGGAACTCTGAGGCCACCAGGTCTGAAAACCTGTGCCCACAAGTTAGGCTCTGGGGCACCTTTGTGCTGCTCACTGGTCATTTCCACTGGAGTCCCTCGCTCTTTTCTCCCCCCGGTGAGCCCCTCCCAGCTTCTAAATCCACTGGAAGGACGCCTCTTTAGGGAAACACGCACGCCGCCCAGCTGGTGCTCACCGCGCCTTCCTCGTTCCTCTCACCCCACACCTGCATCTTCAGGAACCACAGCCATTGTGTTCTCTGCTTTCCTTCTCTTGAAGAATTTCATTTTCCTCACTTTATCTCCAATTGACTTTAGAAAAATTGATTTATTTGTCTCGATTTTTCATCTTGGAGTGCAGCAGACTGGTACGTCTTCAACATACCAATGTTCCTTAGAATTGGTACAGTGTGGTGGCCAACTAAATGTGACCTGCAGCTAGAGAACCCTGGGTGGGAAACAACTCTACCACCACTCAAAGAGGGAGCTATGCAAACCTCAGTTCCCACACAAAAAAATTGAAGTGATTTTATTATCTGGGGGGATTTATTGGTCATAATTCTTCATCCTCCATGGAGTCACACCCTTTGCCATGTGACTTTGAAGGCACCCAGTAAAGAAGCAGAATCTTTTTTTTTTAATTTTTATTTGTTGTTGCCTGCATATATATATATATATATATATAAAATATATGTGTAGCTACACATGTTCATATAGATATATGTGTATCTATATTTTGCATCATTATATTCTCTGATGTTCTCCCACCTCCTGTCACCCACAATCCATCACCTTGATCTTTTTTTATTACATTTTTATTAACTAATTTATATATATTTTTTTCACATCTTTATATTCCCTGGGGGTTCACCCATCACCTCCTCTCCCTGACCACTCCCCCTCATCACCCCCACCCTAGTTGTGTATTTTAGTTTGGTTGTTAGCTTGCTTTGACTTTTCTTCCTGGCCTTTTGTTTGTTTTTTCTATGTCCCATATATTAGTGAAAACATTTGGCTTCTGCCCTTTTTCTTTCTGACTTGTTTCTGCTAATACAATTTCTTCTAGGCAACATCCATGTTATCATAAATTCGTCAAATTTGTCATTTCTAATTGATGAGCAATTGTGTATATGGACCACATCTTTTTCATCCATTCATCAGTTTTGGAGCATTTGGGTTGTTTCCATTTCCTTGCAATTCTAAATAGCGCTGCAATAAACATCCAAGCACAGGTGTCCCTTTGTATAAGTATTGAGGTCTCCTTTGGGTAGATTCCCAGAAAAGCAATTCTCTCCATATCCTCACCAACACTTGTTGTTGCCTGTTTTTTTTTTTTTGTTTTTTTTTTTTTAATGTGGGCCATTCTTACTGGCGTAAGGTGGTATCTCATTGTGGTTTTGATTTGCATTTCACTGATTGCTAGTGGCATTGAGCAATTTTTCAGAAGGAGAATCTATTTCCCCACCTATGACTCTGGTCCTCTCTGTGAGATTATCTGACCTATAGTAGATGAACAAAGGTCATGGAATGAAGGCCGAATGACAAGTACCAGCACACAACACTACGGACAACGGCCAAGTTCTGGAAACACCTGAGTGCCCAATGCAGATAGAAAGAAGCCAGGTTAGACACATGTGTTGGAATACTACTCAGCCATAAAAAAAGGTGAAACTTTGTCATTTGGGACAGCACAGATGGAACTAATGTTGAAGGAAATAGATCAGAAAGAGAAAGACAAATGCCAGATGATTTTATTCATGTATAGATGATAATTTAAAAATCAAACAAAGGAACAGAGAAAAACCAAACCAGCATAAGTACTGGGAATGTGACTGCAGAACTGAGGCTATCAGACAGGGACATTAGGGATGGGGGGCCAAGAAGGGCAAGGTACTAAGGACAAAGGATATTTTGTAATACATCTGAAGAGGGCCAACCCACAAGACTATGTTGTAAACCAGTGTTAGCACCAAAAAAGAAAACGAAGATGTCTTCTCTTGGCAGGGATCAGCTGGAGCTCTTGCCTCAGGATGTGCTCAAACTAACCTCCTGGTGGGTGAGACTTGCAAAGCAGATTCACACTAGCCTCAGCCTGGTCCACTAACAACCCTCGCAAGAGCTAGCTGGTGGCAGAGTTGACGCCCTGGTTTTCTCTGCCTGACCCCGATGTGTGAACAATAATTAATCCTCATGGTGCATTTTAGAGCTTTTCAGTTTGCATCACGATTGCGGTCACCAATAACTGAGGCTTAAAACCACTGGGTTGTGGTCAAGGTTAAACAGGCTGGATGCGAGCAAGTTCAGCTCCCCCGTCCATGCTCACAGAGGCCTCAACCAACAGTCTGAATTATTTGTTATTAATGACATAATCTCAGGTTATTTTCCATGAAGGAAATCTTGAGGAATCAGACTCACAATTCTCTTTAATTGTCTTCCTTCCTCTTGACCCACAAACATGCAATAGACCCCCAAGTCCTGGTCACGTGTGGTCACAGAGGAGAAGGGCATGTAGACCTCCCCACATGGTGCTCTGGTAGAGGTTTTGAGTCAACGTATCCTGTCCACCGTCCACTGCTCTTGAGGACAGTGCTGGCCACTGACTCCATGAGTGTTTCTTCAGTCAGTGTTGACACAGCAAGTAGCCCCTGGCCTCCTGATGCAAGCAGTGTGCAGAGCCACTGAGGAGTCCATTCAGCCATTATTTGCTCCTTCGTTGATTCATTAATTCACTGAACAGCTCAACATCAGTTGGTACCGAAACTGCAGTGGGCATCCTTGTTGTTCTTTGAGAGAACTTGACAGAAATTCAGAATTTATCTAAGACATCCAGATGCGGACATGTGAGCACCACGTTGAAAACAAATATAAAAGTTTTGTGAGGGTCAAACAGAAAACTCAAGGGGCCGCTGTCGCTGGACAGCTCTCTACAGCATTGACGCTATCGATGTACCTTTCACCTCCCCTTTTTAAGTGATGAACCCATTTGAGATGGGACGCGTGGCTTTATCTTGGTGTCCCCGGGTCCTTTGCACTGTGCTTTCAAATAAGGAGTGTCTGTGAATCTTTAAATGACAGGTAAGATAAGCAAGTGATCATGGAAATAAAAAAGACAAGCTCACGTGTCCTGTCACATATGAGTATCAATAGTGGCGACAGTGATGATTGTCAGCCACTGACCCCCCTACCACAAGGTGGGCATCGTTGTTAAGCCTGAAGATGTGCTCCCCAGATCCCAGCAATTCCACAAAATCCTGTAACCCAAATTGTCACCTGACTGACAGACCCAGGTGCTCTCATCTTCTGAGGTCCCCTGTCCTGCAAATTTAAATTTAAAATGACTTACACCTCATTCTCCCTAAAGTAGAGGGCCGGCCCTCCACGGCCAGAGACCATAATGACTTCAGTTCCTATTCAGCGTTTGCTCCAATTTCCTCTCTCTGCTTGACTATGGCTTTCTCATGTGTCTCATTTCCCACATTTGATTTATTCTCAACTGTTGAGACAGCCCCTCTCTCTTGGCTCTCCACTGTGAGCAGATTCAATACTTCCGAGAGCTGGCTGGAAAGCAGAGTTGATAAGCATGGTTATTTCACTGAATACACCACAGAATGAGAATATTCTCAGCCCTCAGAGAACCTCAGAGAACCTGGTTGTCTTCAAGTCTCTTTGCCTTGGTGAGTATTGGGGAGAACCTCCCAACTCCATATTCTCTGCATTCCTAATGGCTTTCCACCAGTTGCACAGGCCTCTTCTCTTGAGACCATCTCAAATATCTTGAGCTCTGTCACCTTCACCACATCTTTTCCACAACTACTGCCCTCAGGGCTCCTGCTTCTTGGCAAGGTCTTATCAGGACAAATCACTATTGGGGTCACGGTTGATGCTATACACCAACTTGACTGGGCTATTGCACCTAATTCTTTGGTCAAACACCAATTTCCATGTTGTTCCAAAGTTATTTTTAGTTAACGGTCAATTTCATAGACTTTGAATAAAGTCTATCATGTGGATTGACCTCATTCAGTCAGTTGAAGATCTTAATCAAAAACATCGATACCCCCAGTGAGGAAAGACTTGTGTATCCGACTGCCTTTGGACTCAAGGTTTCAACATCAACTCTTGCTAAAATGTCCAGTCTGCTTTCATGAAAACTTTAGATGTGCCAAGGACCATGATTACATAAGCCGATTTTTTTCAAATAGGTCTCTTTTTGTGCATAAGTATGTATGTCCTATTATATCTCTTCCTCTAAAGAACCTTGACTAATGTGACTAATGCGCCTCTTTGTCTCTTCTCTCCTCTCTTGGTATTGCCTTGGGGCACAGAAGGTCATCATCTTTCATACCTACTTGGGTCTATCATGACATATTGGCAAACAGGGCCAACTAACTCCAAAAACATTTTTCCAGTCTCGAAGACAAAAGAACAAACTGTAGGCAGCAGGGGATTCAAGAGTATTTTCCATGCTGAATAATTTAGTTTTGCTTTTGTTTGCCCATTTGTAAAGTAGGTAAAATGAAAATCAGAGGGACGGGATTATGTCTCCTGCACAGATAATGTTCAGCCTCGACTCGTGAACTTCAAAGTCCACATCTTCCATCATAGATGGCTACCTTGCACAATGGCAAAGAACTGAGAAAGAACAATAGCGTAAGTCTTGGCTCAGTCAATGAAAGCTCCACTGAGAGGTGTAGGCTCTGACTTGTCCGTCCCAAGGTGACAGGTGGCATGATGGCAGGAGGGAAGGTGGGAACGTGGAGAAGCAGGTTTTATTCAGGAGAGATGAGAATAAATAAATCTGACTGGAAGACAGCTTTCACTCTGGAACCTGAGTTAGAACAGTTGCAGAGATACAAAGGGGAAGAACACACAACACAGGTAACAATGACTTTCACGCTGTACGTGTTGTGTGCACAGTGTCACAACCCCCTGAGGACCCCGGAAGAGATGAGATGAAGGGCCTTCGCTGCACATGAATTGAGAAAATGACAAAGACATAATTCATAATTTGCAGCCCTTCTTGCATATTAAGGAAGTTGCAAGGCACAGCAACTTGAAGGGCATTTTGAGAATGTGAACGCACTGGGCAGTTAAACTGTTTTCCTTGCAAACTTCCAGAAACTCAGCACAGCGTGCTCCTGTCGCCAGCATGAAGGTGCTACTGATGGGCACTGTCTAGACGCAGGCGCCCGGTGGACCTGAGCTGGCTCCCGCCACCAGGTACAAGCCGAAGCCCTCCAGCGTCAGTGACTTTGGTTCCTGGGGAGGTCCCTCCACTGAGAGCCTCTGGCAGCTCCCTGCCTCTCACAGAAGATGAGAAAAAGGAGTGACTGAAGTCAGAAGAGACAGGGCCTTCCAAGAAAGGGGGTACTTGGTCTCCATCTCAGTGATCTCCCCTGACCCTCTCCCCTGGACTCTGACTATGATGTTGTCCCCGGCAGCTTCTCAGACGCTGTGCTATGCGACCAGCCCCACTAAGTTTTGCACATCTGGTCCCTCCTCCTGAAAACCATCTCCGCCCAATCTTCTTTCTTCTTGCTCTTCTCTCCCCTGTCCTCCACGTTTCCTCCCCAGTCACTTCCTGCTCATCAGTCAGATCTGCTTGGAAGGCGCCACCCCCCAGAAACCCCTGATGCCTTGTCCAGGGGATGCCTGGGAGAGAGCGCTCCACCTGCAACAATTGCTGGGAGGCTCCGTGCCCTCCCAGCTGACTCCTTAGCTTTCTTCCCAGCCCCTACGTATCCCCTGCTTTCTGCTGCGTCCCTACCTCACCCATCCCCCACTCTGGATGAACCCAGACTCCCATGCTTTGACCATGTATTTCCCACACCCTGTTAGAAGGATGTCTTCATCTGTGCAGGCGGTCGGGAGAGAATCCCATAGACCGTGTGGTTGAGAAACTGCAAAGACGTGTTCCCCAGGGTTTCAGAGGATGGAAACCCCAGCACAGCACACTGGTGGGTTCAGTATGTGGTATGAACCTTCCTGGTTCATAGAGGGCCACATCTCGCTGTGTCCATGGGGGAGAACTCCCTGGGGTTTCTTTCATAAGAGCACTGATCCCATCTATGTGGGCTCCAGCCTTATGACCTGAGCATCCCTCCAAAAACCCACCTCCTAATACCCTCACCCTGGGAAAGCTTTCCCAGCACATTCATTCTGGAGAGACGCAAACATTTAGTCTATAACAACAGAACAGCCCCAGAGAGTCCCTCATCTGAACCCCCGGAACTTTCTATGCCAAAGGGAACGGCTCAGACATGCATTTCTTCTTCTTCAGATGATTTCCCACTTTATATTTTATACTTTAATTTTTCTTATTTTTTCTTATCTTATTTTTCCTTTTTTTAATTTGTTTTATCATTTAGTTTGTCCGGTTCTTTATTTTTGTTGAATTTCTATATTTCAGCTGACAGGATCTTTATCTTTTTAATAATTTATATATATATATATATTTCACATCATTGTGATCCCTGGGGGTCACCCACCACCTCCCCTCCCTGGCCACTACAGCTGGTCCCCTCCCACAGTTGTGTACTTGCAGTTGTGTATCTTTTTCTTTTCTTATTTTTTCCTATATTTTTCATATATATATAATATATATAAAACATCATTGTCTACCTCAAGGTTCTTCCACCACCTTATCACCCATGAACCGTCTTAGTCTCTTGTGGCCATCCCTCCCCCAATTTTAGTCTTAGTCTCTTGTGGCCATCTCCCTTAGTCTCTTGTGGCCATCTCCCTCACTCTTGCTCTATGCTTCAGTTCTGCTGACAGTTTTGAACTTTTCTTGTCTGTCTGTTTGTTTGTTTGTTTGTTTTCATTATCTTGATGTAGAGCCATAGCCCAGAATTTTCCCAGTCTGAAGCAATCACCACTACATGAAGGGAGGAACAGAGAGAAGCAAATAACACAGCTGAGGAAAGATGTGAACAAAAGCCGAGGCCAGAATGCTGAACTTTGAAGGTGGAGATGGGGCCCCAGCCAACACATGCAGTAACATCTCAAAGCTGGATAACTCTTCAAAAGAGCTTCCAGAGGGAACATACTTTGTTTTTAACTGGTGAGGACAGGCCATACTTTCTCCCTGTGGAGCAGGATGGCAACAACGCTGGGTTGTGTTAAGCCACAGGTGTGGGTACCATCCGTCACAGCAGCCACAAGAAACTAATACACACAGCCTAGATCCACTGCGCTACGACTTCCTCCTGCACCGACTAGGTCTTCTCAAGGAGAGACGGCCTGCCTGAGTCACTTACATATTCTCAGTTCGAGTCACAAAGTAAACACAAGAGATACACTTGGGTGTTTTTTGAACTAAATAAATGCATGAACCACAAGCTACCAAAATTATTCTTACAGTTTTGATTTTTTTTTAGCTTGTTTACCTTTTTAAGCATATTGAATGATTTTTAAGATGCAACACACAGAGAGAAGAGGATACATGGTCAGCGGGCAACCTGATGGAGCCCAGGGTGGGTCCCCCTCCCCAATGCCAGCTCCAAAAACAGGGCTCTCTCCCTCCCCCAAGGGCCCTTGGTGCCCGCCCTGCTCCCCACCACACCCCACTGGGTTAGCACCGCCGGTTTCTTTCCCAAATATTACACCCACCTGGTGAAGAACAAGTGTCCTAAAAATAAATACAGTGACAGGTAAATTGTTTTGACCTTCTGTGAGGATTCTCCTCAGAGGCAACTACTTTTAACTATTTATCAAGGGCCCTTTCTGGGACAGCTTGAATGTCAGTCTCTGCCTTCTGACTTATGAATCCTTTTCTGCAGAAGGTTTATCATTTGTTCCTTCCACTTCCAAGCAGCCGTGAGCAGCCAGGCTAAAGGACGGCATTTGGGGCCTTCACAAACCAAAAGACCCTCACGCTCAGCACCCAAGCTGACCACCAAGTGTCCAGCGCTGGTCCATGCCTCCTGCCTGTGTCTCCCGCTCTCAGGCAGGAAGGAAGGAGCTCTCTCTGGCTGACCAGAGCAGTTCCTGAAGAGCTCACATGAGCAATCGCTCCTGGCAGGTGAAGCTGGCACCCAGCTGCCCACACCTACCTTCTACCTCAAGGTGAGAAAGCACGCTGCGTGACTCACTGGTGTTGTGTGTGCATCACTGGTCCACACCACCTTTCTATTGCTGGGGAGAACTGAGGGGGGTTCTTGGGGACCACATCCCTGTGCCAGGCACTCCCAGGCCAGGTAGACCCTAGCCCTCTCCACCTGGGAGGGGGAGTCTCTTACTCTCTGCTTGGGGTCCTTCCCAACCACCTCCGCCTTCACCTGAGCACCCCAGGGGGAAGCAGAGAACAGGGGCAAAGCCGGACTTCATGTCAGATCATGTGGTCCTCAAACACGTCTTGACTCTGACACATCCTGATGATACAGGGTGGTGACACAGTTAAGATTATATGGGCACCAAAATGCCCTGGTGGGTGGAGTCTGAAAGACCTGCAAGGGAAATGGGAAGCAGGAAAAGTGAGATAAAAGGAAGGAGTGAGGGGAGAGGAATAAAGAAGAGACAGGAATGGCAGACTAAGAGAACAGGACCACGTGACCTGGTCAAGGGAAGTCCCTGGAGGAGTGAGCTGGAGGTGGCAAGGAGCCATGGTGAAGAGTGGCTGGCGGAGGAGTAGCTGGTGTGGAGTTGGAGGCTAGAATGGCAGGTTGGGGGTGATCAGGGGCTGCTGAGGGAGGCCTGGTGGGTGTGAGCAGATGCTGCTGAAGGCGGACCTGGGAAAGGAAGTGTTTGGAGCCGTAACAAGGCGGCATATCTAGAAAGCTGAGTTTGCATCAGCATCTGTTGGAAAAGTTCGAAGAGCCTTGGCGAATCCACAGCTTGGACACTGGAGAGAAAAGAAGCAAAGAGAAGATGGTGGAGAAAGACTGGACTTTGCAGGGTGCCTGCCTCGGGTCTGAAGGGGCAAAGGGCATCATCATGGACTTGTGTCTTTGGGACCTTTGAGACTAAATGGTACTTGAAGTGAAATAACTGCCACGTGTGGCTTTGAGGACTTTTGATTTTCCCTGTTGAATTCTTTGTAAATAAACCCTGTTGTTAAACTGCATTTTTAACAGGCAACGGCCACACGCGGTGGTACGAACCTGGGGGAGCCTGACTGGCAGAAGTCGCATTTTAAAAGTCACCTCTTGGTTAGAGGCTTCTGTTCCTTTATGACCCAATTTCGCGGTGACCTTGAGAAGGTCACTGAGTCTCAGACACAAACATAGCAGAGGAAAGTGCAGGAAGGCTCGCCCAGCGGGGAGCTGAGAAGAGTAAATGAGAACGTTTGTGAAAAACCGTCGGGCGCTGAATGAAAAGGCAAGCACCAGCTCCCAGCATCAGTGCTGCACACAAGAGCCCAGAACCAGTCTACTCCTGCCCCAACCAGCTGCTGCTCTCCCCACCCATCACTGCCCACCCTCAAGAGCTCAGGGGCCAACCTGGGACCACTTTGATGCCTCTGTCCTTGGACATCTTTCCACAGACCAACCTCATGGCCCCCATCTTGCTCCCAGCAGGCCCTGTTTGAGTATATTCTTCTCTATGTTTATGCGTTTATTTGCCTCGATCTTGGCCCTGCTCAAACCCTCCTCCCCACCTAGTCCAGCGTTCTCCACCTTGCGGACTGTCTACCCCCAGGGCCGTCCAGTGACGTCTGGTCACATCCCTGGTTGTCATCCTTGGACAGCTGCTACAAGGAGCAGCGCTGCTCTGAAGAAGCCCACAACAAAATGGCGGCTCCTTCAGTCAAGCATCGTCCCAGCTCCAAGGTGAAGAGGCAAGCCCAGGACTCCCCAGCTCCCTCCCCTTGCTCTTGACCATACTGGTTCAGATTGTCCCGTCTGACCTGTGGCTCTCACGGCTCCGATGTCTGGAGGAAGCCCACTCCCCAGACGGTGGCCTCCACAGGCTTCTCTTAGAAAAGGGACATTCTGGTTTTTCATGATATTTTATCAGCCGTGACTCACCTCATCTTCAGAAGGTGCTATTAAGTCGGGGTTCGTTAAGCTCTGATGTTCTGCGATGACTGTCTGTGCTGCACTCACTGTGGATGTGCCGAGTACAAGAGCAAGTGTCAGCAGAGTCACCAGTGTTTGCTAAGCTCATGGCTCCACAGCCACCACTGAGAGCTCCACATGGCCAAGCTCATACCCCCATCCCCCACCACTGACCCAGCCGGCTGCTGGAGGCTTGGGGCTGCTGCAGCCCTTAATTCATACGGAAGCACTTCTGAGCATTCTCAGACCCTAGAAATAGCCTACCACACCCTGCCCAGTAGAAGCGTCCTTCAGACAGTGGGAGGGGCTGGCATCACCTCACTCCATCATCTAAAACACTGTCCTGGCAGGAAAGAGGATGTACGTGCTCACCTAGCCAGGGCTGGCCAGCTCCTCGCAGACTCGGAGGCTCACAGGATGACGAACACTGGATAAAATAAGCTCATGTTTGTCCACTCTTGGCGGGAAGGCACCACGGGAAAGCCGGGAAGAAGACACCGCTCAGGCTGTCACAGGAGACTGTTCCAGGGACATCACTGAGACAGGACCCTGCGGTGTCTGGGGTTCAGTCACAGGAGTAGAGCCCCCAAGGAGGACGTTGGTCCTGAGCCAATGTCGTGTTTGCGGGGTTGAGACGCTCAGGCAGTGCCCGTTACTGGGACATCTCCCACCTTCTCCCTCCAGGTGGCTTCTCTGCGTGACGCCACCTGGTGTGAACCACGTGGCGCTCAGGCAATAGAGTGGCATCAATTGATCGAGCTGTTATTTGCTGACGATATGTTCACCAGACTCTGGTTGGTCAGAAGGTCTGCAGTCCACCCTGCGTCACCCATGGCTGCCATTCTCCAAGGCTCATGGTTTTCAGCAGCCAGGGACTCGGGTGGTAAAACAAGACAGTAACTTGCATTGTGATGGAACCTTGATCTTTTGTCTTCTCGTGCAATGTCCTTGCTGCTCAGAGCTGCCTATGACCTGCGGAAGCTGCCTCCCCAAGAGGTTTGTAGAAATGCAGAGACTTGGGCCTGCTCAGACCTCGTAGTACAGGATCTCCTCGAGTGGTTCTTATTTAAGCCACAGTTTATAACCTTGGGCAATTCATCAGCCATTCAGAGTCTGACACTGGTCATTTGTGCGAGAAGGTAATTATACCTTAAATCATAGCAGTATCCTAAACCTACGTGACTTCCAAAAGCAGAATATTGCAATCACAAAACCCCTGCATGCCCTTCAAGTGCTAACGCGCCTTGATAAGTCTGAGCATTTGATCTCATGACTCTGTGGCTCTCCCAGGAAATGCACAGGGCTCTTCTCCTCCTGTGCACCAGCGTTCTGCTTCATGCAGCCCTACCTCCACCTGTAATCCCCAATTAAAGCCACAGCTGCAATGAGCTTCTGAGAGCTTCACTGTACGAGGCACGTTATTAATATGTCGTCTCTCCACCTCAGGCTGAAGGAATCTCCAGGCGTCTCACAGTGACAAGCTGATGCACTGAACCAACCCTCACTGGAGTCTGAGGCACCATGAAGACAGGGCCAGTGAGGACTATTATCAACTTAACACTGAGTGACTCGACCCTCCACAGCAGGCTGGTGACTCCTGGTGAGCCCGTGTCATTCATGGCAACACCTCATTTAGCTCCAGTCATGCAGAAGAGTGATGGTGGAGTGAAAGATCGGGGGTGAATGACAGATGAAAGCTTTCAGGTTGAAACACCAAGGTATCTCCCATCTTTCTGTACCGATCATTTGAAGCCCCAGGCCCCCTTCAGAATTGAAACTTCCCAAATGATTAAAAACCCCAAAGCACCTGAATAGGCATCTGCAAATAGAATGTGGCAGAAGGGATGCGAGTCAAAGCTGGCCATCAAAAGATGTGTCCACTTTCTGCAAAGATCACAAGAATGAAGTTGCCGGGCTGGTGAAAACGCTACAGAAATGTGGGCACAAAATTCGCGTTCGTTGTAACAGAGCAAAGCACAGATTTCCAAGCAGCCGTTGCTGAGGATTTTCTCAAGCCAGGAACTCTTCTCGTGGACTTTACTCTCCAAACTAAACAATGAAGCAATACAGTTGCTTTGCCCATTTGACAGATAAAGATGCTGGAGCTTAGGATAGAGATGTTCTGGCTGGGTCAGCTAGGATAAGAAGCCAGACCACCTGTCCCAGGCTTCTAGTTCTGGACTGTCCAGCCTGCCTGGACAATCTCTGCCACCTGCCACATTGAGACGTCTTAATGAATATGTACTGTAGGAGTCATCGTCCCCTTTTTAAGAGAAGTCGATGACCTGGCAAGAGTCTCCAAGTCTGCAGTAGAAGAGACACGTGTGTCTACGTGAAGGGAGACCCTACCTCTGTCCCTAGGACCCACCATCCTCCTGTTCTGGTTCTTGGCCCATTCGGACCAACAACAACCCCCAGGAACCCTGGTTTCTGTCTTACCAGCCCCACTGGATCTACTCTCCCGCTCTTGGGTGAGACTTGACTTAGTTCATGTTAAAATTGATTTTAAAAATTAGCCAGGCGTGGTGGAATGCACCTGTAATCCAAGCGCTGGGAGGTTGAGGCCTGGAATCGCTTGAGGTCGTGGGTTCAAGACTACCCCGGGCAACATAGCAAGACCTGGTCTCGAAAAAGCAGCTGGGTGTCGTGGTGGGCACCTGTCATCCCAGCTACCTGGGAGGCTGAGGCTGGGGATTGCTTGAGTCCGTGGGATCAGGACTACCATGGGCAACATAGCGAGACATGGTCTCCAAAAAATTTTTGATTTTAAAAAATATGAAAATTTTAAGAGATAAGATTGGATGCTCCAGCTTCCAGAAATGCAACTGTAGGGTGTGATTTGGGTAGAACAAGATCAGAGGTGAGTGTTTCCAACAGAGTCAGCGAGTTGCTCATCAGCCAGGCCCCTCAGGTGGCTGTTCCTTCTGCTCTGCGAGGGAGGGCTTGGTCCGGCGGTGCAGTGATGTGTCCAGGGGTGTGGTCCCTTCCAATGGCCAGCATCTAAGCCTCTCTCCCTGGAGCCTTGGGTCTCTCCAGCAGACACGTTCTCTCTGCTCACAAGCCAGGCAGGCCAGCAGGACTGGGGAGTTAACAGCACCACCAGCCCATTCTGCAGCCTCAGCCAAGGTCTGGTGGAAAGTGGGGGTTTCAAGCCTGGCCTCCCTGCCCCTCGAGCACCTTAGCACATGCGCCATGCTGCCCTTGGGGACCCCTCCATGGAGTGACCCATTGTCCAGAGTGCCCACAATCACAGCTGCCTGATAACACCCTCTCACCAGCTTCCTTTCCTTCTCCCTTCTCACCCCCTCCGTCTCGCATCCTGCATCTTCCAGATAAGCCTGTTGCAGCTGAAAGCTTAATTTGGATTTCTCTCAGAAGCAAACCCTGACACAAGACAGGTGACACTCAGGTTTGCATCCCTGCCGTGGGCTAAAAACTTGCTTTTGCCCAGCACTGCACCAAGCATTGGGCATCTGAGGATAGACAAGAGCCATTGAGTCTGCAGTCCGGAGTCAGCAAGATGCTGGGAGAGCAGTGGTGACCATCCCAAGGAGAGTTGCCTGGGGCATGGCGGGGGAGCGAGAAGGGATTTGTGAGGTGTGTTCCTTTTATTTTAAATGTAAGGAGGGACTCATGGAGGAAGCAGGTGGGGAAACAGCAGATCAGAAGGTAAAACTGAAGGACCAATGGAACGTTGAGCCATGAGTAAATCAACATGGTGGCCAGGGAGATGGGCTATTGAGACCGTTGGAAGATAAATGGCAGGTAGATGGGAGGTAGACATCGGAAGGTAGATGAGGAGGGAGATGGGGTGAGATCTAGGAGGAATTTTTGCCAACAAAGGTTGGAGACTTTATCCTGAGGGCAATGGAAAGCGACTGAAGGACTTAAACAAGACCGTAGGAAGAGTGCTCTGGATAAAGTGATGGAAGACTTGAACCGTAAGGTCAATGAAGAGATCTTGGCAATGGACTTCCCTTCCTTTTGATGATCTGCCACTCGGGGACAGAGTTCAGAACCACACAATAGGTGTGTCACCCACGGTGCTTCAACAATGTAAAGGGTTGGGCTTTGGGCTTTTTCCATAGCTTGGGGGTCCTCCACACAGCCTGGCATAGTGACTGGACCAGTTTGCATCCTAGAAGCAGTGTAAGAGTGCTCCTTGCTCTCCACATCCATGCCAGCACTTGTTGTTGCCTGTTTTTGATTGTTTGTTTGTTTGTTTGTTTGTTTTAATACGGGCCATTCTTACTGGTGTGAGATGGTCTCTCAGTGTGGTTTTGACTTGCATTTCCCTGATGATTAATGATGTGGAACATTTTTTCATATGCCTGCTGAACATTTGTATTTACCCAAAGGACACAAAAACACTAATTCAAAAAGAAACATGTACCCGAATGTTTATCGCAACACTCCTAACAATTGCCAAAATATGGAAACAGCCCAAAAGCTCCAAAGCTGACAAATGGCTGAAAAAGGAGTGGTCGATGTACACAATGGAATAGTATTCATCAATCAAAGAAGACAAACGTATGTCATTCGCATAGAACTAGAAGGAATCATGTTAGTGGAAATAAGTGAGAAAGAAAAAGAGAATAATGGGATGGTCTCACTTACATGAAGGGTAAAGGGAAAACAACAGACAACCGGACAAAAGAAATATAAAACTGCCAACAGAACTGAAGCATAGGGCAAGAGAGGGGGAGGAGGATAAAATCAGGGGAGGGAAGGGCACAAGAGATCAAGATGATTCATGAGTGATAAGGCAATGGAAGAACTTTGGGGTAGACAACTATGTAATACATATGTGTATATATATGTGTGTGCTATCAATAAAAAAACAAAGGGTTGGTTTTGTGTGTTTGTTTTGTACGCTAGGGAACAGAAGAAGAGGTGGTTTGGGCTTTGACTTATTGACTCAAGAGTGTCAAGGTTGAAGCCTTGTGGCTTTTGCTGTTGTCCCTCTAGCGTGCTCACAACACTCCTCACAGCCTCTGTCTGTGTAGCAAACAAATAAAGTGGAAAGACGATCAGTCAGTCAATGGCACTTGTTAAGGACCCTTCATAAGACCCTTCCTAATACATGTTTTTGCACACATGAAGAGGAATTTCAGGGACTTGTTGTAAATTCTGCCTTGTGGCCGGATGACCACAAGTCACTGGGGAAATGGAAAATGTAGCTTTAGCAGAGAACATCACCGCCGAATGAACTCCAGAGTTCCGTTAATAAGAAAGAAAAGGAAAATGGATATCGGGGAAGCAATTAGCAGAGCCCACCAAATCTCTGTACGCAATAAAACAGATTACACGAAGCAACAGACCAACAACGTACCACGCGAGAAGAGCTCGTAACAACAACCATAATTCTAACACCACCCTGTTTTGCTGAGTTTTTGTACTTTTCAAAGAACATTTTGTGAATTCAATTCCCCTGTTTAATATACTTAATAAAATAGTGGTGCATAAAGATATTGATGTTTCACTAAGCAGAAATAAGCGACAAAAAGCTGAAAGCGTGATAAATAAGAATAGCCGACGAAACGGCTTTCCATTGTGCCTTAAATTGCTTCTTTGCCAGAAATGATTTCTGCTGGGCTCTGACGTGTATGTGTAAGCGGTTGTCTTCCGAACGCAGGTGCATTTCGAGGTCACGGAAAGAAAACACCCACCGGGCGGCAGATGGTGCAAAGAGGAATCTCGCAAGAGCTCCGAGGCCTGGCCTGCGCACTCACTGCCCTTGGAGGTGGGTGAGCTGCTTCCGCCGTGAGCAGTTTCCCGCTTTGTAAAACCTGGTAGGTATAGCAGCTTCCTGGGTTTCAAAGGCCTCAAAACATCCTGATTCGGCGTATATTAATTTCAGTATGTGTGTTCTCCCCTTAATGTGTGGTTGCCATTGATCAGGCGTTGGGAAAGATGTGGAGGGAACACATTGGCAGAGCTGGGTGGCAAATTGCAGCTTGGCACACAGGGAAAGTTTGGTTCTGTAACCTGAGGATGCTGTGGTGACCTAAGTGTGGGTGTAAAGGAAGATGCAGGGGAGGAGGTTTGAACGACACCCCACGGGTCATGGGGAATACCAGGGTGCTGCTCCCAGCAGTCACCTTCAGCAGAGGAGAGCTGGAGTGAGAGTGGGGCGTGAGGGGGGCACGGGAAACCTGGAGGAGCACATCTCTGCTGTGTTTCCCTCCAGACAGTCACATCCCAGGCACCAGCAATGCCCACTGATCTGAAAATGCCTGTTTCCCCTGAAAGCAGCTCTGGGAAAGCAGGGGCCATGGTGACTCAGTCTCCCAGGAGGAGGCCCCGTGACTGTGGACGGGCCTGGGGGGCACTGGCTCAAGAGCTTTCTGCTCCGTGAACCCCCTCCCTTGCTCAGGACCGCTGGGCCTTGCTGTCCCACTCACCTGCCCGCAGACCTTGACCCCCAGCTGGCCAGCCCTGGCCCTACTGGTGCCGTGAAGCCACTGCCGTCGTTGGAGAGAAATCAGGTCAAATGGGGCAGAAGCCTTCAGCAAACCAATCACAGGAGAAAAAGCAAGCAGCGCCTTTTGAAATGCAGCTGCTGCCACCCAGCTTTCTTACCAGATCCATCTCACAAGCATGGAGCAGTTGCCAGGCAAAAGCAGTTTAAATGAGAGGGTTTATTCATAAGGGAAACTCACCAGGAAAACCAAAAATCCTCAAAGCCACACGTGGCAGTTATCTGACCCCAGTCACCTTTCTCAGTCCCAAAGGTCCCAAAGACACATGTCCAAGATGGTGCCCTTTGGCACTCTGCCAAGTTCAGTCTTTCTCCAGTGTCTTCTCTTGGCTTCTTCTCTCTCCAGTGTTCCAAGCTGCTCCGCTTCTCCAAGGCTCGGCAAACTTCTTCCACGATGGCTGATGCACAAATCAGCTTTCCAAATCCCTGACCATCTCCAGGGACCAGCTCACTAGGCCTCCTTGCTGCGGTACCACTCTCCACACCGGTCACTCTTCTGCCGGTCACCATGGCTCCTTGCCACCTCCAGCCCACTCTTCCAGGGGGCTTCTCCTGGTCAGGCCATGTGGGCCCGTTCCCTCAGTCTCTCAGGGGACAGGGTCCCTGAGGAGCAAAGAGAAGGCACACCCAGTGGCTGGGGAATCTGGCTCATCCCTGGAGTGAGTGTGTGCGTGTGTGCATGTGTGTGTGTGTGTGTGTGTGTGTGTGTGTGTGTGTTGGGAGATCCTGGGGTTGAATAGCATGAGAACTGGCAAAATGAATGTCCAGTCAGCATCAAGTCCCAAGGGCATCAAAGAGGGACACCACCGCTGCATGTGTTCCTGTGGCCGGAAACAGCACCGTGAGGGAGCCATCTTGCAGGGATTCTACTTCCGTCAAGAATGTAGGGGTGTGGGGAGCGGCCCTGTAGCCAGAGGGAGCTTGGCAACAGGAGGGTGTGTTCAGACATAAGGTAACAATTCACAGGGTTTGGCATTGGGGAGTGGGAGAGGAAGACCTGGGAGTGAGGAGATGCCCAAAGACATAGCATGAGAGCAAGTGGGCTGGGGGTGCAGGGGACCCATCCCAGGGAACAGACGGGCATCAGTGAGAGGTGGTGTCCTTCCATTTCTGTTTCCATCTTACGAATGGGGAGACTGAGTTCCCACGAGAAGGAAGAGCTTACTGAGGGGTCAGACTAAGGACTCCCTGGACCCAGTTCGAGTCCACCCATTGGGGCAGTTCACAGACTCCCAGTTTGCAAATGAGGCAATTCTTAGTGTAAGAAATTCTAAATTGTCCCTGGAATCCCTGCCAGGTTGATGAATATCTTGATTGCTTTTAAAGACATTTTTTGTGTGCACATGAAGAGGAATTTCAGGGATATAGCTGAACCATGCATTTAATCTGTCTCCATTGTTGGGTGCCTCAAAAATAGCTTTTGCAATAAAGTCCCCAGAATGGAAGTATCTCAGCTCAGTCTCCTTTCTAAGGCACTGCAGGACTCACTTCTTGCTTCATCAACTCCAGGCTGAAGCAGATGTGTTTAGAAAGTATTAGTGATATTTTGCTGGAAAATATAATCATATTCTAACATTTGTATTCATTTCTTTGAGCTGTGGGCCTATTTCTGGATATTAATTTAAATCCGCTCCTAATTTTAATTAGAGGTAGGATTTAATAGCGTGGAGTCATTTTACTTTTTTTCCCCTCTTCTTCTAGGAAAGAATGTTAACTTCAGCAATCCAGGAATTAAAGTATCTATATTTATTCTGGGACTTAACAACAATGAGTGGGGATTAATATTTGGATAGGGAATATGGACGAGCATTCACTGTGCCTTTTGAAATTAATTAAAAATGTTTTAAGATTCTTTAATGGGTTATTTAGCTAAATCACTCCGAAGTAATGAACTAGTGTAAGCCGAGCTTTAATATAAGTCTTAGGCATTTGAGTGTTTTTTAGTGTCTGGGTTTATTCCACCTCAATATTCATTAACTCGTTTCTCTCCACCCCCATCATCATACTTTCCTCCCATTTACTGGAAGCTGCTCCATTGCTTCTGCTTTGGCTCACACCCTGGGCCATGCACGCCCATGGGCTTGGGTCCCTCCTGTGTTCCCTTGGGTGCTCCATTTTCTGCACCTGGCAGATTCCTACCCTCCATTCAAAACCTCCACAATGCAGCTTCCTCTTCTAGACGGATTTTCATGAATCTCCCACACAGATGTTAGCCCTCTTCATCCCATCCTGTCCCTCATGCACTATGTTGTGCTTACAGAGGGGGGTCACATTATGTTTAAGCCCTCGCTCCCCTTCTAGAGCCTAGGTCCTGGAAGATATCCCCTTCCAGAGCCTAGGCCCTGCTGCTTTCTGCCCCACCACGTTCAGCGCCACACTGAAAACAGCCAACTGCCTCCCCTCCCTCTTTTTCAGTCAAAAAGGATGGCATGATATGTTGGAAGGGGATTTCTTTAACCTGCCAAGTAGCTTATATTTCCATTTCATCACCAGCATGGGCTGAATTCAGTCATACACTGGAGCTTTACTTAGCGCAGGTCTTACATGCTAGCTGAATGAACTGGCAGGAAACTATCGATGGATAGCTTGAAATGTGCCATTTTCTATTTCAGGGAGCACCGTTGATACCAAGAACTGGAATCAGGGCCATGGTCTGATGACGTGGGGCCGCCAGGACCCACACTGATTGCAGGGCCTTTTCCTGCTTTGGCTGGGATGGAATCAAAGCCAAAACTTAGGACCAGGAGCCCAGTGGGCTCCTCGCTTTCTTCTTTGACTTCTGGCTGTAGTCGGGACCGACCTGTGACGCACAGCCGGATGAAGTGCCTTTCAGGCCACGTAATGAGCTCTAGATGCAGAAATCGCTGCCTAAATGAACTTAGTGCTTAAGCTCCCGGGTTTAACCAGCTCACCTCCGGCTTATTCCAGCAGCGAAATTCCCCCTGAGAACTCCCATACTCCTTTTTTTCTTTTTCTTTTTTTGTAAGTCTAAGTTCTGATAAAAACATACTGTCGAGAATGATGCTGTAGACCTAGAAGCAGGTCTTCCTCTCCTTCAGCCCATGTTACTCTCTCTGACAAGACCCTAGGGTGCACATACAGTGTCTGGAAACCATGCCCAGGTTCATAGCCCAGACCGGGATCATCTGCCTCAGGAGGATAAAATCAGGGGAGGGATGGGCACAAGAGATTAAGATGGTTCACGGGTCATAAGATAGTGGGAGACTCTCGGGGTAGACCATGATGTGATATTATATATACATCTAGATGTGCAATCAATAAAAAAAGGAAAAGAATAACTGACAAATAATTAATAAAATGAATATTGTTTTATTCATTTCCAAATTTTCAGTCACTATTATTCCCTAGGGATAAAAACACCATCATCAGATTATACGCTTGCAGAGTCAAAAATAAGTTTGCAGAAATAAATTTAATAAAGCACTCAGACACAGACTAGCATAAAAGTGAGGAAATATTGTAGTGCCGGAAGTTCACAAAATGTCGTGTTTTTATGCATCTCAAACTGTAAGTCCGACCTCATCTTGGGTATAAATAAGTGACAGTCCCTTTCAAAACTGGAGGTGACAGAAGTAAACTGTCCCACTCCCACTTTCAGTCTGAACTCCTGAGCTGAAGGAGTGAAATGAGAAGCCGGATAGATAGCCAACTGGATCTGAACTATGTGTACAGCTGAAAATGAATAAAATGGAGTTAATGAAAACAAAGAAGAAAGTTCCAGAAATTTATTTTTAAAAAGTATATCAAGGATAAGACCAGAGTTCATGCAGTAGTGATGAGACCATATGTGTTTTTTATGCTTATTCTTTTTTTATTTGATTACACACAGAGATGATAGATAGATAGATAGATAGATAGATAGATAGATAGATAGATAGATAGATAGATAGATAGATAGATAGATAGATAGATAGATAGATAGATAGATAGATAGATAGATAGATAGATAGATAGATAGATAGATAGATAGATAGATAGATAGATAGATAGATAGATAGATAGATAGATAGATAGAGAGGTAGATAGAGAGGTAGATAGAGAGGTAGATAGAGAGGTAGATAGAGAGGTAGAGAGATAGATAGAGAGATAGATAGAGAGAGAGATAGAGAGAGAGATAGAGAGAGAGATAGAGAGAGAGATAGAGAGAGAGA
>PVHY01021408.1:0-23958 GCA_004024945.1 Uropsilus gracilis
GGGCCGTGGAGCCGCGTCGTCCCAACTCTCCGCCTCCCGCCGTCTCTCCACCGCCCCCCCAGCCTGGCCGGGCTGGGGGGGGTCCTGTGCCCCCAAGGCTGACCCTGGCTTTTCCTTTATCCGGGTGAGGACGCGGCTGCCGGGAGAGCGTCCGCAGCTCCGCGCTGGGCAGCGCGCGCCGGGGCCGGGGAGGTGGGCCGTGGGTCAGTTCTCGCCCAGAGCGCGGCCTCCGGGCCGGACGCGGAGGCGCGTTTCCCGGGGCGGGGGGGAGCTGAGGGGGCCGCGTCCTGGATGCTCTGAAGACCCGGGGTGAGGGTCGGACAAATCCCGCCAACGCCGGCCACTTCCCGCGATGCTGACACGCCCAGGCTGCAGCCCCGAGGCCCGCGGGCGTCGCCGCTCCGGGCCGGACGGGCCGGAGGCGCCGCCTCGCGCTCTGGGCTCCGTGTGCGAGGCAGCCCGTGCGTCTCCCGCGTTCGGATCCCCCAGAACAGCCCGGAACTGTGGGCTTCACCCTTGTTGCCTGCAGAGCCGGGTCCGAGGCAAGTCCTGGGACCTCTGCCGGCGGCTGGGTGTGGGGTCCCGGTCCACAGGCCCTTCTCTCCTGGCCCTGGGCTGAGCGGAGGGTAGTGGGGTGGCTCGGGGTCCCAGGAGGCACCTAGCTCCCGGCCTCCTCCTTCCCAGGAAGGCCACTTGAGACCCGGTAGTCCTGGGGGGAAGGCTTTAGAAACAAAAATGCCGAACCCACAAGTTTGTTGCTGCTGCTGCTGTTTTTAGGCGGAGATAAGGAACCAGCCAGGGTGCGCACTGCTGTTCTTTAAAAGGACTTGACCGTGGTCAGTGGTGACCGAGGTCCACAGCTGCCTTGCCCCATCCCAGCCACCACCGGGGACAAAGCCTCTGTGGCCATATCCCAAAAACCAAGTTGAGGTTGGGCCTGAGCTCTTTCTCCTCCCGCCCAGTGCAGGAGATAACAGTGGTATATTTTGTTACAAGTGGAAACAGTTTGTTGCGCCCTCACCCACCTGCACACAAACTCTCTTGATTTTCTTAATCTCTCTGCATGGAGGGCGGAAGAGGTTAAAATAACCCAGGTGCAGGCCGAGAGGTTGGCTGTTCTGTCCAAGTGATAGGGTGGGAGTTGCACTTAGTTCTGACTTCTACGCTGCTCATATCCTTCTTCACCAACCCCCACCTGGCTCTACCCGTTCTCAGCACCAAATCCCTGGTGACCATGTGGGTATCAAAGAGATAGAGATGACCTGGTGTTCATGCCAGGACTACTGCTTATGAGGTGTCAGGTTTAAAGAATTTCTCCAACAACACTGAATACAAATGGAAACATGAAAATCTTACTCCTGCCAAGGCTGTTTTATTTTTTCTGAGGATGCACAGTTTCAGCAGTCTTATCAACTTTCCTACATCGAATTGCCTGGAATAAATGCAATTTCCTGTGTTCCAAACCTGCTGAATAGTGTGTGGAGCAATGTCCAGCAATGTGCATTTCTAATCACCCCCTTAGGGTAGCTTTCCACGAATTAAATTGGGACAACTGTCCCTTTAAGGATGGGCAAAGTTGAGAAAAACTCACTGAGCTTCCTGGAGTGCTGGGACACCCTCCCACCCACTCCCCACCTCCCACCTCACCCCCTCACCTTTACTGAAAATGCAAATGCTTCTTGGGGAAGAGAAGAAAATGGGATGTATTGGAAAACACCTAAATACTGATGTGATTCAGAGGTACAAGATCACACCTCTTCAGATGGATATCACCACACCACAGCCACTACCAAGATGAGTACAGAGGTGTCAGGACCTGGAGCTGGATTGGGGGGGGGGCCGCCCCCACCTCGTGACCCAAAAGTACATAATAGGTGTTTTCTCCGAAACATCAAGGCAGAAGGAATCCTTGCTAAGGAAAGGCATTGTCTGTAGTCATGGCTCATGATTGGCAGTGCAGCCCCTTGACAGATGGCCCCCTGTGTTCCAAACTCAATTAAGAAAAGTATCCAAACTCAGTAACAAAACAGCCAACCCATAACCTGTTATCACTTTTTGCGCGCATGGCTCCTGTGTGTGAGTGTGCGCATGCCTGGATTAAAATTCTATGGGCATCCATCCAGAAAAAGCCCGACAGGTTTCTGGGAGGACATAGTGGAGCCTGGAAGCCCTGGGATGGAAATTTCAGAGAAGAAGCTGTTCCTCCCAGAACAACGAAAGCTGTGTGTCCTTGCAAAGAGAAGCTAGAACTCAGAAAATGATTCCACTAAACTGCAACAGGCCTGCATCACACAACACACATGAGGCCACAGGGTTGCTCAGGTAAGAGGGTTTTATTCTCTTGACTCAACTTGCCTCCCTCCCAGTGCCTTCCCTACCCCCACATCACCGTCTGCAGGTGCAGACAGGCCCAGAATAGCACTGTAGAACTGGAAAGATTCTTAGAGATCATCTATTCCACAAGCGTCATCTGACTTGACAGATGAGGAAAAGGAGCCTCGACAGACAAAGCGACATGTTAAGGATTAGACAACTAGTTGAGTGGGGGCATCGGTGCTATGTTGCTGGTCTGCTGCTCCCCCACCACCACCCAAGCTTCCCACAACCAGAATAAGAGGACGATGAACGCTGTCTGCAGGATTGGGGGGGGAAACGATGCCGTATAAATTAACTAAATCACAATCCAACCCCGGGGTGCTTTTCACATTCCCTTCCTCCGCCCTGTCACTGCAACAGAAGCAGGCTCAGACATAGGACATGGAACTCTCCTCTTCCATCTTCTTTCTTTTTAATATCAGAAATACATAGGAGGGGAAACCTAGCTAGCAGGAATCTGAGATCCTCTTCGATTATCACTGGCTTGGGGACAGCATAACTTAATGTCTGAAACATCATTTTTTTTTTTTTGAGGACTGCATCAGTGGAGGTGCTGCAACCAGACATTAAGTTTCTGTAACAATGAATCAAGGCACCTAATAATAATGACTAATTAAAAGTAAGAATACTTGACATTTACATAGAGACTTTCATCCCAATCAAAGTTCTTTGTGGTGATGAATTCATTCTCATCTAATTGTTATTAGCCCCATTTCACAGAAGGTAGTCAGGACACTGGTGAAGCAATTAAATTAAGAATCCATGCCGAATATTCAAAGTGGAAGATAGAGCCAAACCTCCAGATAGATATTCCATTTTTAAAGACTGAGCGTTCGCCAACGTGCCTATAGCCTGATCTAAATTTTGTGTCTACATTTCAAGCAAAAACCACTTTAGACTCTGCTTTCCACCGTTCAACTTTGCATTTTGTACCAGAAACTAACTTCCTTCAACTATTTTATACATTCTTTGGCATAGAAGCAACAAGCAGTTTTACAGTTGAAAGGGACTTGATAGTAATAAATGAACAGTCTTAGGATCAGCCAGGTTGCCTACGCCACATCCCAGCTCCCCTAGACGTACAGTTTCAGGTAGCTGGCTGGGCCCCTCTGGGACTCAGCACCCTCTCTGCAAAAAGGTTATTCTGGCACCTATAGGAATGCTGTGTAACATAAGTAAGGTGCTCAGAACAGTGCTTGATGC
This sequence comes from Uropsilus gracilis, assembly GCA_004024945.1. Lineage (NCBI taxonomy): Eukaryota > Metazoa > Chordata > Mammalia > Eulipotyphla > Talpidae > Uropsilus > Uropsilus gracilis. The sequence goes on from PVHY01021408.1 coordinate 3,580, forward strand.
CTTGCCAATAAATATTTACAATGATGTCTTCCCTGAGCACTCGGATCAAAACTGTGTTAAATAGGATCTGAGGTGTCAAGAAGTAGAGAACCTGAAAGGTCTGTTTTGACTCTTTAGTTGGGGGGCAACGTCGATTTCATACAGATCAAGACCAGACAACAGTAATAAACAATCAGTGTCTATTAAGGACTTACTGTCTTCTATTGTCTCAATTCTCATAAGAACCCACTGAGAAGAAAATAATTACATTTGACCACTATGTTGCTGCATGAATAATGACCATAAATTCTTTTTATCATTTTCCCCATCAAGAGGTGAAATTTATGTCCCCTTTGCTTAATTTATTTGTTTTTTTTAAATAATTTATTTCTATTTATTATTTATCTTACATCGTTATCTACCCCAGGGTTCTCCTACTACCTTATCACCTGTGAACCATCATCTTAATCTTTGTGTCCCTCCTACCCCCCACACTTCCTCCTCTCTTGCTCTATGCTTCAGTTCTGTTGAAAGTCAGTTTTAAATTTTTTTTGTCTATTTGTTTGTTTGTTTTCCCTTTATCCCTCATATAAGTGAGACCATCCAGTATTTCTCTTTTCTTTTCTGGCTTCTTTCTGCTAGCATTATTCCTTCTAGTTGCATCCATGTTGCTGTGAATAACATAAGTTTGTCTTTTTTGATTGATGTAAATATTCCATCACGTACATACACTACAGCTTTCTGTGCCATTTGTCCATTTTGGGGCTTTGGGGTTATTTCCATATCTTGACTATTGTAAATAGCACTGCAATAAACATGGGTACAGGTGTCTTTTTGGATTAGTTTTTATTTAATCATTGGGTAGAGTCCTAGAAGTGGGATTGCTGGATCAAATGTGCTCAATTTAATGGGCTTTGGGAGATGTGCCAGTTGACAGCATGAGAAAGAAGTAAGCTGGGGCCAGTTCTAGGATTAGATCTTAAAGAACCAGGGTAAAAATCTATTCTTGCTCCCTTGGGACCCAGTTGCCATGCTGCAGGAAGTCAGTCTAGACTGCTAGAGGAGGAGAGGCCATAGAGAAAATCAAGGTGTCTCAGTTGACATCCAACCCAACTCCTTGTCATGCATGGTAGATCATCATGGAACCCCCAGCTCTGCTTAGAAGGGAGCCCTACAATACCATGTGAGGCAGGAGTGAGCCATCCTTGCAGACGTTGAAATAGTTCAAATAGTAGAACCATGAAACTGATACATGGTTATTATAGTTGTTTTAAGAAACTAAGCCTTGGGTATGTCCGCTAAGCAGCAAATGGGAACTTGAAACAGCCACATTTAGATAAGAAATGGAGGCTCGGAGAACTTAAGCAACTTTTTGATGGCCTAACAGCTAGAAATTGCGAAAATTGCGACAACCTCGATTCAGACCCAGGCCATCCGATGGCTCCTATGGAATAAACAAATTCCAAAGAAAATTCATAAGTTCCAGATGTTACACTGTGTAGGCTGGATGCTGGATCACTCCTAATATCCTAGAGAAGAAAAGTGTTAGAATTAGAAACTGAACAAAAGTGGTTTTCGTCAAGATCTTCCTTACTTCTTGAAAATCCAATAGGGGAGGCATGTCCCTGGGAGGTGGAACAGAGTCCTGAATTTCATCTTCTAAAAATCAAAGATGAGCCGGGCACGGTGGCTTGTGCTTGTAAGCTTCAGCCTATGAAGCGGCCGGGGCTAGGGATCGCGGTTCGAGTCCCGCCTGGGGCCCGTAGCCAGACCTAGTTCCAAAAAAATTAGCTGGGCGTGGTGGCGCATGCCTGTCATCCCAGCTGCCTGGGAAGCTGAGGCTGGGGATGGCTTGAGTCTGTGGTACCCCGGGCAAAAGAGAGCCTGCAGTTCCACAGGCAAAAATAGCAAGACCTAGTCTCAAAAAATAAATAAATAAATAAATAAATAAATAAATAAATAAATAAATAAATAAATAAATAAATAATAAATAATAAATAAAAAATAAAAATCAAAGATGAGCCAGTAATGGTGGCGCATGCCTGTAATCCAGTGGGAGGCAAGAGGACAGGGATTGCTTGAGTTCATGGGTTTGAGATGACCCCGGGCAACATAGCGAGACCTGGTTCTCGGGCGGGGGTGGGGGGGGTGGGAAGCAGCTGGGCACAGTGGTGGGTGCCTGGAATCCCAGATACCTGGGAGGCTAAGGCTGGGGATCGCCTGAGTCGCAGGATTGGGACTACCCTGGGCAACATAGTGAGACCAAGTCTCAAATAAATGAATGAATGAATGAATGAACGAACGAACGAACGAACGAACGAACGAATGAATTAAAAAAACAAAGATGGAGATGAGCACATTCTGCACTTACTCTAGGAACTCGGAGCTACATGATGACTTAGGTTGGTGACTAGAAAATGACAACAGGTAGTTGTTGGCCTCTGAAACTCTCCAGGTGAAGCCAAATTCTGGGAGAAGAAAATAAAGATTGATTTTAGCCCAGCATTTTCTGGGTCACAGACAACTTTGAGGTTTTCCAGGAAACCTGGCTTACAAATTTGTATCTTTCTAACAGGAGTACATTTGTGTTTCAAAGCATCGTTAAACCCATCATTTTCGAAAATTCTTTACTGCCTGAAAAACTGCTGGAGCCATTTATTCAACAAGCAGGTACTGACAGCCTCTACGAACTCGATCAAAACAGTGGAGTGTTTTTATTTCAATGTGCTGGAACGCCAGCTCAGAAGCCATTTATTCCATGAGCCGCACTCCATCCAGAAAAGAACCGTCACTGAACTAGGCTGAAGATCAGACCAGTGAACAATAAAAAATGGAACACTGCAGGGCTATGTCAGCTCTAACCCAGGGTCTTTATTCAGAGGAAGCTTTCTCCATCCTTCAACGCTTATTGACTCCTATATCAGACTTCATTCTAGTCAGTCTACTTCTCCCAGCCTGCAAAAGAATAGAGGTGCCAAATGCGAAGGGGAATTGTTGTTTGAGAAAGGAACGCTGATGGCGAAGAGAAGGTCCACGAGCACAACATCCCGCAAAGAGAGAGAAAAAAATGAACCAAGGAACTCAAAAATCCTGCCATCTGAGGTGACTTTGCCTGGTAACTGCAACTGCAATGCTCTTGAGGACACTGAAAGCCGCAGAGTACAGTGTGACGACGGCTATTCAGGGAGATGACCCTCAAAAGATTAAATTGCATTTTTGTTTATGAAAGCGGTGAGGCCCATCAAACCTTCGAGAAACCGTTTGATATAAACTCAGAACAATTACTCGTGTGTCACATGCTCTGCCTCTGTTGGAAGGGAGAAGTCACTGTCATTTGGAAAGGCAAAAATGATAACCATCTGGAAGCAGCACAATAGACATGGTCTTTCTTTCCTTCTCCATATAACTGGCCTCCGGGAGATAGTTAACATGGAATCCAGAACAGACATGAGCCTGTTGAGTTTTAATCCCCGGAGGATTTATGCTAGATGTCTGACAATGCAGACTAAAACAGGAAAAAGACCAGACCAGAATGACTCAGCAAAACCACTGGCCCTAGCCAGACCTAGTGGTGAGCGCCTGTTATCCAAGTGCTGGGAGGCAAGAGGCTTGGTATTGCTTGAGTTCACTGGTTCAAGACTACCCCGGGCAACATAGTGAGACCTGGTCTCAAAAAAAACAGCCGGGTGCCATGGAGGGCACCTGTAATCCCAGCTACCTGGGAGGCTGAGGCTGGGGATTGCTTGAGTCTGCGGTACCCCGGGCAACAAAGTGAGACCTAGTCTCAAAAAAACCAAACCAAACCAAACCAAACCAAACACTGGCCCTGATGAGAAGAGAGGCAGGGAGTGTCTGCACCTTAGTGTTTGCGAAAGGAGGAGGAGAGAGTGGGAAGACTGTAAGCTGCTGGTGAGAGATGCTTCATCTAAGAGTTTGCAAACCTCCCAGCTACATCAGCAGAGGGGACCTGGGGTGTAGGGGACACAGAGGGCTGCCACTGCCTCCGGAGCCCAGCATGACCCCAAAAGGAGACAGAGCTACCTTCCAGGGCACGGGACAGGGGTCAGCGCGCTCAGCCACACAGTGAAACAGCAGAGATGACATGTGGGAGCCAGAGGCGTAGGCCCCGGTGCGCCGAGCAACTCCTAATACCGCTGCCTGGTACTTCCGCAGCATTTCGCTCCTCAAAAGCGCTTTACAAACATTAACTAATTAAACCAGCATGACTTCTGCAAAGGAAAATTGAGCCTCTGTAATCTGTTTGAATTCTCTGAAAAAGCTAATAAAATTAAGGTATAATGTTCTTGAAGAGGAGGACGCAGGATGGTGAGCGGCTCTGGGGAGGAACGGTGTGTCTGAGCGGCGGCCCCGTTTGCTCTGCTCAGAGCTGTTCATGGCCCTGTCTGTCCAGCCCCTGCTCCACAGACCCAGACCAACCCAGTCACCACAGGGGTTCCTGTGCAAGCGGCCTGGACCTCTGAGGCCCGGATCCTGCTCTTTAAGATCCTTGCTACACAGGGCTCCTTTGAGCCTGGGGTGGATGGAAGAAGGAGCAGGCTGTGCCCATGCCCCCCCCCCCACCATGCTCTGCCCACCATCTCTCCACAGGTGGCCGCCTAATGAGGAGCAGGGTGCAGACATGCTCTTTCCAGTGGCCTGCGTTGTCCAGAGATCAAATACCTGACACCACACAGGACCCTGAGCCCTAACTCAAGTAGTTGGTGGCAGCCACCAAATACGTGTATCGATACCACTTGCAGTTTTGAGAGTCTCAAGTTCCTTCTCCCACCGCCTGCGTCACTGGGGCGAGTTCCTTGGCCTGTTGTTACACTGCGCTGTGCTTTCTTTTGGAAGCGAGAGGGAGGTGCTGACCCACCTGGTGAAGAAGCAGGAGGCCATCGGATGAAGCAGACCAGCGCTGTGTTGAGTCCGAGGGAGATGGTAGCCTTCTGCTGCTGGCTTTGACCTTCTCCATAAATAGGTAATGACAGCGCTGCCCACTCCACCTGCCCATCCTCCCTCAGTGGCAAATCCCCGTGATCCAAAAGGGACCGCTTTTCAAGAGAACTTGCTAGGGTTGTAGCTATCGGAAAGGAGGAAGGACATTGGAACCAGGAGTCAAGAGGATGCCTCGTTGTCCCTCCTGGGTCACCAAAAAGCTAAGACCAGACTTATTCCCTCTGGTCTGCACCTTTTCTTAACTTTTTATTTATTTTATTTTATTTTATTTTTGGCTGAAGGAGGTGATCAGGGGAACAGGAATCAGAAGCCCACTGGCACTGGTGATCCCAGCTCTCATGCTCTCTAAGACCAGCCCAGAGATGATTTAAAAATAGCTGGGCATGGTGGCGCACACCTGTAATCCTAGCTACCTGGGAAGCTGAGGCTGGGGACTGCTTGAATCTGTGGTACCACAGGCAACGTGAGCCACAGTTCCACGGGCAACATAGCAAGACCTAGTCTCAAAAAAAAAAGAAAGAAAGAAAAAAAGAAGGCCGGGCATGGTGTGCATGCCTGTAGGTGGCAGCCTAGGAAGCCGCGGCTGGGGCCAGAGATTGTGGTTCGAGTCCCAGTGGGGGCACATAGTGAGACCTAGTCCCAAAAAAATAGCTGGGCATGGTGGCATGCACCTGTAAGCCCAGCTACCTGGGAAGCTGAGGCTGGGGATCGCTTGAGTCTGTGGTACCCCGGGCAACGTCAACGTGAGCCTGACCTAGTCTCAAAAATAGCAAGACCTAGTCTCAAAAAAAAGAAAGAAAAAGAAAAAAAATTTTAAATGGTCTTGTTGCAGTGCACCTGTTTTAAGGTGAACAATCAAGAGAAGAGGATGAGTGACCATCTATTAGAAGGGTCCCATGCCCCCAGCTCCCCACCATTTGGGCCCTTCAGTCACATTTCCTTCTTGGACCTGGAGGCATGTAAGGCATCACAGGTGATGCTGCAGAGAAAGGGGCTCTGGCTTCACCTGTCAAGCCAGTTGTACCTGAAACCAGGGGCACATTTGCCATCTCTCCAGGAGAGCCCAGGTTGGTCTTGGGTTCTCACTGCTTGCTTTTCCTGAAAAATATGTGCAAAAAATGCTCACTGGAGTTTGTGTTATCAGTGGAGTACTTGGAAACCCAGTACCTCCAGAGGAGCCCTTTGTAGGAGAGAGGCCCTTTCTCCTCCACAATTCAGAGCCCCAGTCATGCCGAGACCAGGGAAATTGATGGTGAATACAGTGAGAACAACCACATCCACCCCGTGTGTCAGGCATGAGCTTTCTCTTCATCCTGCCCCCAGGTGGGCCCATACTGTATGTAAGGAAACTGAGAGTGAGGGGCCCAGAGTCACACGGCCTTAGGAAGCAGAGACAGAGGCAGGAGAACATGTAGCTTCCTGCCCCAAAATCTATGTTCCCTCTTCTGCATCCAGAAAATTTGTGACTGAGACTGGGAGCTGGTGTTTACTAGGTGGTGAATAGTGAGATATTGTGGGATGTGCCCATGGATGCAAAAGCTAACTCTTTAGCTCTGAGCAAAGAGCAAAGTAAAAAGATAAACACAATGATGCCTGGTGTGGTAGGGCGCACCTGTAATCCAAGCACTGGGAGCAAGAAGACTGGATCGTTTGAGTTCTCGAGTTCGAGACTACCCCGGGCAATACAGAGAGACCTGGTCTCCAAAAAGCAGCTGGGTGCATTGGCAGGTGCCTATAATCCCAGTTACCTGGAAGGCTGAGGCTGGGGATCGCTTGAGTCTGCAGGACCGGGACCAGGACTACTCTGGGCAATAGAGTAAGACCTAGTCTCAAAAAAAAAAAAAAAAAAAAAAAAAAAAAAAAAAAAGATAAGCACAATGAGTGAACAGAATGCTCACACCCCAGCACAGCTTCAGTTCTGTGGGAAAGGAAGGCTGAAAACAGTAAGAACAAACAAAAAGGGATACTGGCTACCTACCTACATAGATTATCTCCCTTGAAGGTGAACTGAACATTCTCCTCAAAAGCCTCTTCACAGAGCAAATCTTTGCATCCTTAAAGGGAGAGGCCAACAACAGACTTGGGACTATAGAGCATGGTGGCCAGAGAGTGAAAAGGCCTTACTGCATCAACCCATTCACTCTGGTGGGTGCTTGGAGAAGAGGATAAGTGGTATGTGCTATCAGACAGAGAAAGCACTAGGCTTGGTGGAAGGAGAGAAGTGAGAAGTGACAGCTGATGGTGGTGGGAGAGCGGGACTTGCTAAGAAAGCTGAGAAGGCCCAATAAGGAATCAGCAAGCGATGGGAAGCGTGCCCACAGGATCTGCTAGTTTCTTCAGCAAACCTGGTATCTGTGTGAATGTTAAAATGAGGCTCTCTCCTCTCCAGCCTCAGGCCCAGCTGGTGAACACATCGTCCTTCCTCCCAATTTGTCTCCCCCATAATCTATACCTTTCTGCCCCTTGCATCTGCCTGTTGGTCTAGGTCCTCTCCCAGCCACCGCTTCCCCTAGGTGGCATTTGGTTTTCACATATCCCATGTAATCGTAAAATGTTGCAGTATTGCTGTCATTCTCTGCATTCACTAAACCTGCTATAACTCATACAAAGAGCTAACACTCAGATACTATCCTAAGGGCCTGACATATTAATTCATTTACTCTTTGACATAACTCTACAGGCAAGAACCATTATTAGCCCCATTTTGTAGATGAAGAAACTAAGGTTATACTGGCATGTCCAAAGTGCCAGTCAGTGATGGTGTGGACATCAGTCTGCTAGGACTGCCACCACTAAACACTGCTGCTTATGTGACTTAAATAACAGAAATGTGTCTTCTCACAGTGCTGGAGCTTAAGTCTGGGATCTGGTGCTGTCAAGGTCGGTTAGCAAGGTCTGACTTGTAGACACTTCTTAGGACCTTAATGTGGTTTTTCTTCTGTGCTCATATGGAAAGGGAAAAACCCAGCATCTCTTGCTCTTCTTATCAGAAGACCAAGCATGTCTGATCAGAGCCCCTCCCCTCAGTATCACCTTATTTAACCTTAATTACCTTCCTACACAGGGCGTGGGCGCCTTTAATCCCAGCCTCTGGAGGTTGAGGGTAGGAATTGTTTGAGTCCGTGGGTTGGAGACTATCCCGGGCAACATGGTGAGACCTCGTCTCAGAAAATAGCTGGGCGTGGTGGTGGTGCCTGTAATCCCATCTACCTGGGAGGCTGAGGCTGGGGATCGCTTGAGTCCACAGGATCCCAGCTACCCCAGGCAACACAGCGAGACCTAGTCTCAAAAACCAAAACAAACACACACACAAAAAAACCTTCCTAAAGGTCCTGTCTCCAAATACAGTCACATTGAGAGTTCAGGCTTCAACACATGGGGGAACACAGTTCAATAGATAACAGTGTGGGGTGATTTTCCCCCTTTCCTTTTCTCACTGAGCACCTAATTGTCAGATGCTCCATGGTGGAAGACTCGGGGGGAAGGCAAACAAAGGCCTTGCATGTGCTTCAAGTAGAGCACAAGCATGCAAGAGGGGCCCTCTCAATGGCTTCTCAGTGGCTGACCGAGCAAATATCTACTTGGACCTACCTGCTAGACTATGGGCTAGTACCTGCTCTCAGGGGGCTTAGTGTAAGCATCCCAGTTCGGGTAGATTCTTCAATGATTCTTAGAGTTAAAGAAGAATATGGAGCCAGGCATGTGGTGCGCACCATAATCCCAGCTACCTGGGAGGCTGAGGCTAGGGATCACTTGAGTTCGTGCATTTGAGGCAACCTTGGGCAGCATAGCGAGACCTAGTCTCTAAAAAAAGAAATAATAACAACAACAACAACAACAACAACAATAATAATAATAATATAAAGAAGAATGTGGAACCCCCGGTGGAGTTTACAACCTTTAATGAGTTCAGGGAGCTAGGTACATAGACGCACCAGGCATAGTGGCTGGGCCAGGTGTAGGGCAAGCAGGCAAGCTGGGCAGCAGGGTCAGGGGGTCTGGGAGGCAGGTGACCCTCGGCACCCCAGCCTTCCAGGAATCTTCACACTCTTCCTACTGTTCTCCTCTCTCTTCAGCCCCCCTCCCCACCCAGGGCGACGCCACCCTTCTAGCCTTACCTCCCAGGCCCAGGTGAGCCCACTCACGCATGCACACACACACACTGGGCCGTATGTGCACTCGTGGGGGGGTGGGCACAAGATCACAGGTGCTGCTCATAGAGGTTATTGTAGAAAGGGCAAAAGCCCTGATCTACCCCACAGGGAACTTAGAACCTCGTGCTTTGAAGGGGACAGTGGAGACGCAGCCAGCTCAGCCCATGCTGCTTCCAGTCTTCCTCTGCAACATCAAATGGGACCATGTCTTCCTGTTGCTTGGACTCTGTGACTCAGGCTACAAGTGAAGAGGGTTCAGAGGGAAGGAGGGCTGAGTGAGCAGAGCGAGCCTGTGGAGTGTGGTTCTTCTGAAGACGTGGTGGGACTCACCCAGGTCGTAAAGGAAGGACATGGGAGCACAGAGGGTGTGTCCATCAGGGAGGTGCGAGAAAAGGCACAGAGCCAGAAAGGAAAGAAAGGAAAGCTTCACCGCAACTCACCGGCTTGTTTGGTAGAAAGGCTCACGCAGCACCCACTCAGCAGAGTGCATGCGCTGTCCCTGAGGCCGTCTGCAGAAGATGGGACTCACTCCACCAAGTGACTCACTCCACCAAGGAGGGATTTCCAGAGAGCCAGGAGGATGAGCCCAGCCATGATGCTCTACCATGGCCCGGAAGTGAGACCTTCTAGCAGAGATTCAAACCCCGGGGGACATGAGGGGTGTGTATGTGCCTGTGACACAGGATGACAGCTGTGGAAATGCATAGATACAGCTCCTGCTCTACCTGTGCACGTATAACGAGCACTCTAGTCTCAGAACACCTTCACATTTAGCCACATAAGCGTCTCGTGACCTACGCGTAGAGGGTGATGGTTACCTATGGTTTTTACTTCAAAGAAGCTGTCTTTCAGAACCCAACCATACTCAGTTCTCCACTCCCCTGCTCACCATCAGCAGGGTTCTGGGGAAACACCAGGCACAAGGACAGTGACAATGAAAGTGAACAGGCTCAGGACACAGAGAGCCAGCCTGGCTGCACCTACCATTCAAGTATGGGGCAGGGAAAGAGAGGAATCAGCCAGGCATGGTGGCATGTGCCTTTAATCACAGCCTACAGAGCAAGACCAGGACTAGGAATCGCTTGAGTCCATGGGTTCGAGACCCGCCCATGGCAACACAGCGAGACCTCGTCTCAAAAAATAGCTAGGGCCGGGCATGGTGGTACATGCCTGTAAGCGGCAGCCTAGGAAGCTGCGACTGAGGCCACGGATCGAGGTTCGAGTCCTGCTGGGGGCACGTAGTGAGACCTTGTCCCAGAAAAATAGCTGGGCGTGGTGGCGCGCACCTGTAATCCCAGCTACTTGGGAAGCTGAGGCTGGGGTTCGCTTGAGTCCATGGTACCCTGGGCAATGTGAGCCTGTGGTTCCCTAGGCAACTGAGTGAGACCTAGTCTCAAAAAAAAATAAATAAATAAAGAGAGGAATCAAGGATGGTGGTAAGACTTCCAGAGGCTGGAGAAAATAAAAACTGAGGGGGAAGGGAAATAAGATATAGACCCCTTCGTTGCTGAGAGGTTGCTTGATTCTTGGCATGAAGTTCCTTCTCGAGGCCTCAATCTCCTCATCTGTGAAATGATACTTGACCTAATAACCAGTGTGCTTTGTGTGGACACGGTGACATTCAACGTTCATTATACCAAAACTCATAGAGCAAGATGATGATCACCTCCCAAGAGGAAATGCAGAGCACGCTGACATGACTGAAGACCTTTGTCCCTTCTTCCAGATGGAACCCCATTACCAGCCTATTGAATTTAGCATGTGTCCGCTCTAGCCTCCTCCAAGTTTAATAACAACTATGCAAGTTCTCTGCGTTTTATGATGTAACAGTGCCTCTCACCGTGTTTGTTGTTTACATGATTGATTTGTAGTTGCCAGGAAGTTTCCACACAGGCAGCTCATCTGTTTTTCACTGGAGAGTTATCTCTACTTCTCAGCGGATCAGAACGGGGGGAGGGGGTTCAGAGTGGGCTATGCTGTAGCATGTAATATCTGGACTGCGCTCAGCCCATGACATGCCTGGCTCTCCATGTGCACCTGTTCCTGAGCTGTAAGTTCTCGAGAGCAGGAGTTTCTTCCCTGAAGCTGCCACCAGCATATTGAGGTTATAGGGTTCGGGCTCCACTGAACAGCCCCATGTGATGGGGAGGCATTGGCAGTCACAGGTAACGTGGATAGTGGAGGTAGGAGTTGGGGCAGGACAAGCGCTTAACCCATCATCACCCAAAGTAGAGCTTCGTAGGCACAACTTTGCTCTGACAAGCCCAACCTTGGTGTTGGACAAGCAAAATAAATGCATCTTCACATCTGAATGACAAGTCTCCTGCGATGATCTAGGAGTGAGACACGTGACTGCAAGAGCTGCAAAGTGAACATTCTTTGGAGTGAACGGATAAGGACAGGATGTGTGGGGCTGGGTCTTGGATGGACAGTGCTATTCGGTTCATACCCAGTAATAATGATGGTCACTACCGTTGAGTGCTGGAAACTTTAGCTGCACCTTGTCACCGAAGAAACCATAGAGCGCTATTATTTTCATTTCCTTTATTTTGAGTGATAAATAGCTTAGAGTGCTTAGCAACTTACTCAGAGACAGTAACCCGGGGTGCGAGGGTGGGGGCGGCATCGCTATTCAAATATGGGTCTGTCTGCCTCCCTGACCTCCAAACCCCAGCTTTTAAAAGCCTTTTGCTAGCTCATCTTCTCCCGTAACTCTCCTGCTCTCCAACAGGACCTGGCTCTGAACTGTTTTCCTACCAGTCAAGTATGTAGGTTTGCACAAATCCAGCCACTGGGACTGCTGGCGATGGCGACTCTCATGATCATCTCAGAGCAAAACAGATCAGCATATGATGGTGGCCTCATTAGCATGAGGTTTACTCTCCTCAGGTATCCAGTCTTGGCCAATTATACTTTTATTATAAGCAGCTGCTACATTTGTGCTTTCCAGGTTCTTCAGAGCTAAACATGAGTAATAAGTAATAGCAGCTACAGAGACGATGCTTTCAATTAGCTTGCTTCAAATCTCAGGGCGAAACACTCCGAAGGATCCTACTGACTCTTTAGCTCCAGGAAAATGAGTTTTGCTGCCACTTGACGTATGATTTTCCAGATGAAAACACTTGGGACTGAGGGCTATGCAGGTACAGGGAGAAGGAGAGATGTTTATGGCAGGTTGGGTTTCTTCCTATTCTGTGGGTTTCTTCTACGTCTCAGGAATACCTCAATATGACAGAATAGCTCCACAGAGTTAATAGTTGCGTATCAGTCATGAATATTAGAAATCTTGACATATAAAATGTATATTGATACGTGCATGCAATCAAATAATGCATTATGTACTGTAAATATTAGATGGGAATAATGTATTTAAGAATTTTCCTTATGTTTTAAAAAAGAGAAAAGGAAATGCTAGGGCCCGATGGAAAATAACTGAGATGTAACCTTTGAGAAGTTGATCATCAACAATACAATATTATAACCTTTTAGGATTTGCGATTCAATAACACAAAGCGAACGCAAAAAATAAATAAGACAGCTATAAGTAAATCCTATCTAGCTCATTTAAATGATAGAGCTCATGCTGTTTGTGTAAAGCCTCTTCCCTTAGCCACGGTGTGTTTCTTCTTGATTGAGAATTGAGTTTCTGGGCGATTTCTTAGAGAATGAAATTACAAAACGCAAGATAGCAGATCTGGAAAAAAATTGTTGCCAGGTATTCCTGCTGGGTATCAAGTGTGGGGTCAGAAACTCAGTCGGAAACTCTGCTTAAGGAAGAACAGGACAAATCCCCCTTGCCTGGGAGGCCAAACAGAGCATTGTTTTAGTGCCCCGGGAGATAAAGACAATGGAATAGAACATTGTCTTGGGGTAATGGTCTCCTGCTGGTGGGGAAATGCTGAGGTAAAACTGAGGTGCTCAGCAAAACAAACAACAAGCTCAACTCCCATCTTCTATTTGAAAGCAAATACTTGATCCTCGAACTGAGTTCTCTTCCCAGCAGCTTCTGTTCGATCTTGCCTGTCGAAGTATTCTGGAATGGGCTTGGAGGGGTGCTTACTGGGGAGGGGGGGTACAGAAAATAAGCATTGGTGCCACTCTCGCTGAACTGCTGGCTTCAGAGATGGGCTTTGGGAACCATTTTGGATTTCACCAGCAGCTGGATGAAACAGGCTTTCCATAAAAAATGCAAGCTTCAGTCCCAGCTGAATCTCCCTGCAGCCAGGTGCCATCCTGGCCCAGCCATTTTATGACTGCTGACGACATTGATACGCTTTGCATTTGTTGCAGAGAAAACCTTGAATTTTTTTAAAGTATCATCTGGGACTCCCTCAAGAATAAAACCAACAAGGCATTCTTTGCATTCAGAAAGTCAGTGCCTTTCCATCTGCACTCTGTTTTCCTTGAAAGCCATTGAACTATAGACTCTCTCATGTGTATCTCAAAGCGGAATTTAAATCAAGTAACAATTGAGACAATAAAAATGGCAATAGTAATGATGAAGAATGTGAAATTTGGGAAAATAACGACTCTCCTTTCACACCTCAAACAAAAATAAGTGAATTTTCCGGACCAGGGTCGTCCTTCAATCCACTGAAGCTTTTGTGGAGCACACAGCTCACACTGTACCACACAGATGGAAAATTGTCCGAATGCAAGCCTGCGGTATTCTTTCACTCCACAAACTTCTACACTCTCCATGAAAGCTGCACAATCTCCATGAAAGCGTGGCATTCAAAAGTTGAGGTTCAATTCATCTTTGCTGTTAATGAGACATCTTACAAGGGTATTTTTTTTTCTTGGGAAAAATTTTTGAATTGGATAAAACAAATGAGAAGTGGATATTAAAAAAAAAAAAACAACAAAACAACCAACTCCTCCTGCTTGGACTAGCAATTGATTTGCTTAGAATTCTCTGGGCCAACATTTCATTTCCCATAACTGTCATCTCCGCCCCCCCCCCCAGTCCAAATTCTCTCCTTCGGGACTGACACAGGACAGGGAAATATTCATTTATGCTGCTGGACTTTCCCCCATGCATTCCAACAAGAGAATTATTTCCCATCCACCGTTGGGGTGTCCCTCTAACTTTTTCTTTTCCTCTAAGATTGGGGAAAGACCCTTTCCTACAAAGGATGCCAGATAGGTTAAATTAATGGTGGGAACGGTGTTAAAGCCAACCTTGGTGTCCCTAGCGGAAAAGAGTCCTTCCTGACCTGGTACTCTTAAAGGGGAGCAATTGATATTTTATTGGGGTATTTAATCTGATATTCTCCATTTGAAGGTACTCATTTGAAAATAAAACCCTCAATACTGAGATGTTTTTGTCCTCAATTACCTGTATGTGACTATCTCACATTTCGCCCTCACCTCTGTGGGTTGACAAGAGCTTTTTGGTTAACCGATACTCCAGTGGCTGATAAAAGGCATCAGTTTATTTTAAAGGTGCTTGGGAAATGTGGTCAGTAATATAAATGGCCGCCCGAGGTTCTCAAATGATCCAGAGAATAAACAGAAAGAATAACAAGCAAGGAGAGTTCATTTGAAGTGCAGAAATAAAACTAAGGGGGAAAGTGAAAAACATGTAGGAACAGAAAAACTTTAGTTTGAGAGTCTTGTTGCTAAAGAGCAAAAGGAAAGAATAAGAATTGGGTTAGGCAGACACAGTTCAAGCAGTTACTGACCATATAGGGAGGAACCAAAGCTAATGGCTTTGCAGTAAGTGCCGGGTTACTCAGAACTGGCCGGGCACAGCCAGCCTGGGATTAGGGACAATAAAAACCATCACTAGGAAAGAGCACATATGCTTTGGACAAGCTCCATCTCCATACTTTGCTTTCCTCCATATTTAAGTGTTTCAGGCAAAACGAGAAGCTGTTTTCAATTCTGTCTTCACCTTCAGTAAACCTGGCCAGGAGTTTTTGCATCTCCTTCATCCACTTAGTTTGCCCAGAATATCTGCTGAATATTAAACTGATCTTGTTCAGTAACCGTGGCTGGGGTGGGCTGGCAGATCTGCATTTGTCCTGAACCTGCCACAAAACTGCGTTCTCCATTCTTCTCTGCACCCACAGGACGAAGGTCCAGCTCCAAGAATCTGGCAGGAAAATTGGTGACTTGAAGGTTGTTTCGACTCCTACTTTTAAGAGGCTCAGAATTAGGGTGCTTCGGGGAAAATTTCTCTTAGAAAAAGTCCACGGGCACTGTTTAAAAGTTTCAGGAAAATCTAGTTGGGAAGGGTGGATGGTTTTCAACTTCAGAGACTATTTTTTTTTTAATTAAGGGAAACACATTTCAACCACTTGAATATACACTTTCGAGGCAATTGAGGATAACTGTAGCCCTGGAGGGCGAAGGTCACACTGAAGGCAACTGAACTGAAACACACATCCTCGGATTCAGGAAAAGGGCTCGCAACAATTTTGAAAAATATATATATATATTAAAAATGTGGAGGCAATTGCAAAATCACTTTCACCTTTTTTTTTTTTCCCCCAGGACTGTCTCCAAATTGCCTTGCCAGGGTGACAGCTTTTCCCAAACAGCTTCCTGAAAGTTCTGGGCTGTAATTCCAGGCTACGATTTCACTTTATGGGAAGGTATTTGGGCCTCTCTCAGCCGGCTCTTCCCCCTGTTGTTTAGCTTTTCCACCAACAAGGCAAGCGATTAAGGGGAAAGGGAAACCTACCGGAGGGAGAGTATTCAAAGCATGAAGTCCCCCCACATGAGAAAACAGAATGAAGTTGACCAGAGTTGGGCTTACCTCCCCCCTCCGTGTCGCCATCTGTGCAATGGGCTAAGGGCCCTGGGGTGGGGATGGCTGGGGACGTGGAAGGGTCCTGCGGCTGCAGAGGCTAAGAGAACAGCCGCTCTCTCCTGACTGAGAATCTGGAAAAGCTTTCTAGCCTCGGGATAGGGGCGCCGAGACAAACGCACCTGGTGTCGATTTGCCTGCTAGGAGCCGCGGAACGCGTCCACAGCTCTGGGCAGTGCTCATGTGTTTGGTTTATTGGCTTTGTGGGAGTTGTGGGGGGGGGGGTCCTCTCTGGGACAAACTTCGAAGTGTGGAGGCCGAGGGACAAGCTGGGGAGGAAAAGAGTCGGTCGAGGAAAGGGGAGCAAGAGATAAGCAGGGAGACCGACACCTCAAGACGGAGAGAAACTACAAGGCAGAGAAGGAGGCCGGAATTGGGGCGACGAGGTAGGGAGGCACCCAGGCCGCGTCTGGAGCCACAGGGCCGCGTCGGGCTGGGTTTGGGGGCGCCGCCGAGCCCTCGCCTCCGAGCCCCGAGCTCCGCAGCCAGACCAGGCCTCTGCACCGGTCAGCGCCCGCGGTCTCCTTCCAGCGCCCGCTCCCCAGCCTGCGCCCCGGTGGCGGCCTCGGGGAGGTAGGAGCCCCGGGGCCGCGGCGCTCTCCTCCGGCTCTCGCGGCGGGGATCCCTCTCCCCGCTAGGCCGGGCCGCCGCGCCGGACACGGCCGGGGCCCGGGGCTCGCCTGGCTGGGTGGGGCGGGCGCGTCTTCCTGGCCGCGGCGTTTGCCGGAGGGGAGGAGACCGCGCCTCGCGGAGCCCCCAGCGCCGCGGGCCCGGCGGGCTTGCAGGCCGGGAGCCGGGCGGCTGGTCGGGCCGCGAAGCCGGCAGCCGGCTCGCGGCGGTGGCGCCCGAGTGCGCTGGCGCGCGCCCGCCGCCCCTCGCTCCGCGCCGCCCTTCCCCAGGTCCGCAGGGGCGCGTTCTCGGGGGCCGGCCGGGCCTGGGCAGCCGCGCCCCTCGACCGGCCGCGCGCCCGGCTCGGAGCGCAGCGGCCACCCCTGGGCCTGGGGGCCCCGCCCGCCGCGCGACCTCCCCGCCGCGCCCAGGCCCCCCTCGGGGCGCGAGCTCCGAGGCCCCGGAGCCGCCGCCGCCGCCCGGGAGAACCCAGAAGCGCCCCCGCGCCCCTCCCTTCCCGCCGGCCGGGGCCCGACGCGGCCGGAGCCCCGCGCGCCGAGGGGCGGAGGAGACAAAACCGCCCACGTTTCCCCGCCCGCGGCGCTGGGAGCCTCTGGGCCGCGCTCCGGGAGCCGGGGTGTCGCCGGCGAGGGCCGCGCGGGGCGGGCACTGGGCTGGGCGTCTTGGCAGCCGCGGGGCCCCTGGAGCTTCGTCGCGTGGCACTGGGCAGCGTGGCCGCCCCTGGAAGAAAGAGGCCGCGCCGGCGCGCCAAGGTAACCCTCGGGGGCCCGGGGGGCGGCGGCCCCTGGGCGCGGCCCGGGCCGGGGCTGGGGGTGTCTGAGGCCTCGGAAAACGCGGCGGCGTCCAGGAGACCTGGACGCGGCCAAGACGGCGGGTCTGGGCCTACACCTCGGCTCAGGGAGCTCTGCACGCTTTCGAGGTGTCCAGCTGGTCTTTCCATGGGAAAGAGGCGTCCGTTTCCCAGGCGCACAGGTAGGGGGGCGGGGGGAGAGGCCAGGGTCACCTGTGTGACGCTGCTTGGCCTCGCGTCCCGCGGGTCCCCTGCAGCGCCCCGGTGGCGGCCGCGCCAAGCAGCTCCCCCGTAAGCACCTGGCGGCACGACCGGGCTGTTCTAGTGGGTGGCGGTGCAGCCCGGGTTTGCCAGTGACCGCGCCGAGGAGACGGTGGCATCAAGGCAGAGCCGAGGTGCCATCGATCTGCACCCCGTGTCACCAGCCTGTTGTTCACTTTCCCCTAAGCGTGTGACCATAAGCATCCTAACAACCAGAGCCCGGACAGGTCGCTGTGGAGAAGCCGCTGGTGAGTAACTGCCTCCTCGTGGAGGTGAGAGCGCACCCCCACGCACGCCGACTCCCCACCCTGGGGACCTGTGTTTTGCCTGGCTGAGAGGGCGCAGCATTGCCGGGGTGTCTAAAAAAAAACTCATCTGTTTACAGACTGGCTAATGCCGCCCCAAGACCCTGTTTATCTGCCGCATCGTTGTGACAAGGTTAGAAAACCAGTTTAAACTGTTAATCGGCCGCCAAAAGGGTCCCAGATTGACGCCTTTCACTTACCTCTGAAAGGCTGTGAAAGCCACGCGGTACGTGGGGATGAAATTAGACAGCGGCCAAATCATTACCTTGACTCCCCACAACAAAAACAGCCTTAAAGAGGTGCTATTGATGGTTTCGAATGACATAACGCTGGTTCGTAAGTTCTTCCTCCAGGCGCCCAGAAAGCAATTTCAAAGTGTGAATTCTTCAAAGAACAAACAGCCCCTCGCGTCCAGACAGCGACAGGCGGCCGCCTTTTACATGTATTTATTGCCAAGTGCCATTAAGAGGAGAAAAGGAGGGAAGGAAAAGCACAGACCCCAGCAGATCGGGCCGAGCCCAGACCCCGTCTTTTCGGCTCCCTGTTGCCCCAGGCGCCCCGGCCGCGCGACTCCGGCTCCCGCTCCCACGGGCGGGCGAGGTCCCGTGGCGCGGCGCGGCCGGGGCGCTGTGCCAAGGCTCCCGCGGACTCTGAGGCCGGACGCCGCCTGCTCCCGGCTGGCGGGAAAGGCATTTCCCGGCCCAGCGGCGCTCGGAGGGGGGTGGGGGTGAGGGGTGGGGGGTGGGCCCGGGCTCGGGCTGGGTGCGGGCGAGGAAGGGCCGCGCTCCACCCCCGGCCCGCTGGGGATGGCTGCGGGCGAGGGTGGCCTCCGCCCCCAGCAGCCTCTTGGAAGCGCCCGCGGGAAGGCGACCGGGCGCGGGCGGCCCACGCCAGCTCCATCTTCGGCTTTCCAAGAAGCCGCCTGCCTTTTCGCGGGTTGAGGGCCTGTCGACCCCCCTCCGCCAGGTAACCCCACCTCTGCGCGCGCAGGCTGCAGGCGCCCCGCGCGGAACCCCCCGCCGCGGCGGCAGGCGCGTCCCCAGGGCTACGCCTGCGCTCGGACACAGCCGGGGGCAGCTGTCCGTCCCGAGCCCGGACGTCCGGGTCGCCGCGACGCGCCCGGAGAGCGGAGCGGCGCCGCCGCGGCAGCGCGTTCCGGGCGGGGCGCGCGAGGGGTCGGGAGCGCAGGGGGGGCGACTTGGCGGCGCGTTTGGGGGACCCGAGGGGAGTCGCGGGCCGGGGCGCGGCGGCGTTCGCTGCGCAACACTGCCCCCTGGGTGCCGCCTCCGAAACTGCCCCGGCCGCGGCGCGCCCCATGGGTGGCCCCGACCCACCCGCTCTCCCTCCCCGGCGCTCTCCGGCTGGACGCACAGCCGCCCCTCCCCGCAAACCCGGGCCCCTCCAGCGCACCTTCCCAGAGAGGACCGGGGGCGCCCTGCTGGGAAAAGGCCTCCGGAGCGGTCTGCACCCCAGTCTTGACGTGGGCGCCCCGGCCACGCTGGCTTTACCAGGACGGGGCTGGAGGTGTGGGGGCTGCAAGGCCCGGCACAGGTGCGGGCGCGGCAGGAGCCGTTTGTAGACAGACGCATGGGGCCTGGGGATGCTCGTTCTTCCGTGAACGTGTGCTTCCAGGGCATATGTTGTTGGCACCTGAGCTTTCCAGAAGCCAGAGGAGGAAGGGGTGTGGCCTGACCCCCCCTTGCACCCCGAAGTGGGAGCGCTGAGCAGGGTACCTGGTGCCACGCTCTCAAGCACAGGGCACCACCTGCCGTGGCCCCGACACAATCTGCCTTTCCCAGGGTGAAGGTGCCCCAATCCCAGGCCTCTGCCACCCCACTAGGTGGCTGGTCCCATGCCTGGCAGCTGGGCTTGATGGAGCGGTAGGTGTCTACACCACTGGACACCAGGGAGCAGCTCTGAACCAGATGGAATTGGGGTTCCAGTGTGGCCAGCGTTGACCACATGACCTCGAGTCACTGTCTCTCGTGCATTAATTTCCCGATCTGAGCTTCAGAGATGCCGTGAGGATTACCTGAGATGACGCCCTTACTGTGTGGCAAGTGCTCGGCCAAGGTCACTGCTGAACCAGCACGGTGGCTCGTGCCTGTAAGCTTCAGCCCATGAAGCGACTGGGGCTAGGGATCGCGGAAAGTCCTGCCTGGGGCATGTAGTGAGACCCAGTTCCCAAAAAATAGCTGGGCGTGGTGGTGCGCGCCTGTAATCCCAGCTACCTGGGAAGCTGAGGTTGGGGATCTGTGGTACCCCAGGCAACGTGAGCCTGCGGTTCCACCGGCAAAAATAAAGAGACCCGGTCTCAAAAAAAATCACTGCTGATGACTGCAGCAGGAGAGGCCCCCAGCAGTATCCTGGAGGGGAGAGGGGGGGCACTGGAAACACTGTGCCAGGGGTTGCTACCTCCAGTGGTGGATGTAGAGCAGTGTAGACGCAGCACCTTCTGTCCGCTCTGGGGCAGAGCAGTGTAGACGC
>PVHY01021409.1:0-23958 GCA_004024945.1 Uropsilus gracilis
TCATATTCTGCTTGTTCTCCCAGTTCGGTGCTGGATGGTGCTCACTCTGTTCCCCTTGAGTGCTGCCCGGGTGGCACAATTTTAGTGTCTTTCCTCCAGTACCTCACCCATTTGGTTTCTGTGGATGAATAATTGTCTTAAGATACTTATTCCTGGTTAGGGCTCTCATGAGTGGAGCAAACCCAGAGGGGTCTGTTTTCACCCTTAAGATCACTTTCAGATTGGAAATTTGATTTTTGAGTAATATAACTATTGAAATGTGTGGTATCTCATCATGTTTTGCTGATTTTTATATTCTTAGCATGTTCTTGATGTACACTATATTTATTCAATCTCACAGCAAATTAAGAGATCTGGATATGGAAACTGGGAAAGAGTTTAGGGTGACATCTTTTTTTCCTGTCCTGGAAACAAATATAACTGATGTAACTACATTAGCAGAAAGAAAAAAAGCCAAAACAGTTAAATGTTCTTATACTAACATCACATGTACTTTATATCATTGTCACTGGTGAATTCAATACTTTATTGCAAAAAAAAATTCTCATTAATGTCATTTACAAATGACAATTTAAGGCATGTAAAGCAATGAGATATTTCCTGACTCCTTCGTTTATTAGTGAAGCGATGCTAAAATGAACATTTCAGTAATAGTTTTCCTCATAAACTTTATATTATCTTTTTCTTTCTGTTGCACAGTCTCCAATGTTTGTCAAGTAAATGGAAACTTAAAATATAAGGTCATCTTTTTGTTTAAATAAAATATTGCTATACTATGTAGATAACTATAAGGTATGTTTATATATATGCTTTGAAAACTAGCATCCGCTGATCAATGGCTGACAAAAGCAGAAAAATGTTCTTGTTTCTGAAATATAAGGAAGCAAATAAAACTGTCCTCTGAGGGAACTTGTGTCAGAAAGGATTATAATACAATTCAGTCAGATGACATAGTAAACTGTCTTGCCATGGCTTATAGTAACGACACATAGAACTATTCCTATCTGAAGGCCCATGGTACCAACTGCTAGCCGAGACATCGATAAGCATCATGTCACTAGGCTGAGATGCTGAATTGGGCTATTCTGCATATTTTTAGGACAGTGCCTTTCCAGGAAAATTAATAACTTTAAAGAAACTGAAAGCAGTAGGTTTGCCTATATAAAGAAGTTGACAAGGTAGTTAAGTTCAAATGTGTTGTCCTTATTACTAATTCTATTATTTCCTTGACATTGTAAAGATATTTAAAATTCACAAAATATGAGTCTCGGGGGGATGTTCACATACACTTGGAAACAGTAGGGATGTACAATTCCACAATTTATTGTCATTACCTACAACTTGTCACTAGGAAAACCTTTGAAGATAGAAAGCATTTTTACCTGATTAATATGATGACATCTCCAGAGGATTATCAGTAAGGGAAATTTTCTCCCTAATGGGGATCGAATGATTCAGCTACTTAGGTGAAAGTGCACAATATGAAAAATAGGAATAAATGTGTCAAATAAAACACTGCTTCACAACTTCACACCTTACATTGAACAGCCAAATTATTCAAGAAAGAAAACTTCCAAAGACAAAATGTCAAGAAATAGGTGCATAATATTAGTGATGGTTTTCATTGAGAAAGTGTTGTTATCAGTACCTTTTAGGTGTTTCTATAAACAGGCTAAAATTACTTCTAGTATTATCATGAAAACTGGAGAGCAAAACCTCTCCTTTCAGTCTTTAAGATTGGCAAATATTTATAGTTCTTTAGTGATGCATTATGGATAATAGACAAGTTTCATTATAAATGACCTTAGAAATGTCCAGATCCTCATTTTTAAGCTGGGAAAAATGAAAGACAGAGCAATAGAGTGACTAATTTAAGGTCAACACACAGTTTAAGAGGTAGGAACAGAAAAAGAGTTGTATTTTTTCCATGTATTTTCTATTACTTGTTTTGTACCATAACATGAAAAAGTCAATTTTCTAAAAAGTGATTTGGTTCATTTAAGAATGTAAAACATGATGGGATTAACACAAAAATGCTAATTATTTCAAATGCTTACTATTTTAAAAAATGAAATAGATAAAATTAGAAGTATACTCCAAGAAAATATGTACCCAAGTAATTGATACAGAGAATTAGTTCACTCAAATGTTTTGCAGATAATCACTTATTTTTCATTTTTATTTAAAGAATACATGGACTAGTATAAGAGTAGAAAAGTAGGTATGCTGGTCAGCAATGTGAATGTTTGAAAATATTATTTGGGATTCTTATAAGAAAAAATTATTTAAATTTCAAGATTGGGTATGGTAGACCAGAGTTATTTTTATTAATACACATTATAAGAGATAGGAGTACCAAGGGATTTTACATCTTCAAATATTTAAGAAACAGTTCCAATATTATTCAGGTTTCTACTATGAGTCCCTTTGATTTATTTGGCTACTGGTTGGGTCCAGACAATAGTCTATTTTTTTTTTGTTATTTTTTCTTATCTTTTCTTGAGCAATGTAGAAGATGTTTTAAGAAAAGCATGTGAACTAAGATATTGAAATCTGGCTACTATTATTTATAGAGGACCAGAACATAGATAAATTAATAATTCAGTTATTTTCTCAAGAGATTCTGCATTTCTCTTTGAAGGATGGTACTCTTAGGGTCAAGGTCATGGGCAAAGCAACATGGGAGAAATTCCATTGCAGACACTTGCTCTGAGCAAGCATGTGGACAATAAGCAGATGACTTCAATTTGCAATGTCATTACTCAGCCCATTCCTGACATTGTCTCAGCACACATCATGAACAGCACAAGAGCTATATTCCCACGTGCCTGATATCTGAACTACAATATGTCAAAACAGATTTGGGAAAGAAGGTGTTCATTGATAGATGGCATATATTCATTTTAAGTAAAGATATATAGGTCTTCACCTTAGTTTCCTGAAGGTAACTTGACTTTTTAAAAAAAAATACAATTGAAACTGTTATGATATAAGCTGATATCCTTAAAAATGTAACTTTAGCAATTATATTGATCACATTGGTCAGCTGACCAATGTGAAAGTCATTATGATAATTAGTAGGTAATTTTCATATTTGACAAAATTTGTATATACATGAAAAAGTAGACTATTGGGAATTGAGAGGAATTCTCCATGAAAATTTAACAAATGACTTTAGACATGAAACACTTGTTTTTTGTTTTGTTTTGTTTTTTGTATACAGGTCTAGCTGTAGATCATACAATAAAAGACATTCTATGGCTCTACACTGTTTTTTCAAAGTAGTAGAACATATACTTTCACAATGGAATCTTCATCTCTCAGTTCATACCAGTGTGTAGTACAAGCAATCAAGTCTGGGTAGGTTGTTTATTGGTTTTAGCAGTTACACACACACACACACACACACACACACACACACACCAGGCAGGGCTGGGGCTGGGGATTGGAAGGTAGTGGGTCCCTCATGGCGCTGGAATCTTCACATGCACTCTCTGGCCTCTTTCTCTCTCTAGCATTCTTTCATGCTCTCTCATATGCTCTCCTACCATGGGAAAATAACACCCTTTAAGTCTTTCTTCCCAGGCCCAGGTGTACCCACTCACACATGTACACACCTACTGTGCCAGGTATATACACAATCTGGAGAGGGTGCAATACCATAGGTGTTGGTCATAGAGACTAATGGTAGAAAAAAAGCCTGAACATCTCATCCTACACAGTGTCTTCTAGTAGCTTTCATCCTAAGTTGCACCAGTATTTTATTAATATTGATTAAAAGTCATCTGTGAAGTCATACAACACAAGTTAAAGATTTTCTTTTTCTTTTGTTTGCTTGTATTTTGAGATTTGGAATGGCTGGTTATTGTACCAAGTTAGAGGTCAATGGTCAGTGTCAAAAAGTTGCATTATTGGTTTCTCTTTCTCTCTTACTACTCGGAAACAGACTACACCAACAAAGAGTACATTTAAAGTCAATAAAATGCAAATTGCCCTCCTAATAGACCTTGCAGAAATCCCACTAAAAACAAAGTAGAGCAAATAATTAAATCAGCACATAGCCAGTGTAGGGTAAATGGAGTGGGTCAGACTTTTTCCTTCATTGGCCTGAATATCCAGCACCTCTTGTTTTGCATCTTCTCCAGGATTGTGCAGCCCAGTGAGTGCACACATGTGTAAATGTGCACATCTGGGCCTAAGAGAGAGGGGATAAAGGGGTGTAGAGAGCAGTGAGAGCATGAACCGCAAAGAGAAAACATGAGAGAACACCAGACAGAGAGCCCAGAAAAAGGGTGTGAAGATTCCTGGTGGGTTGGGGGGGCACTCATCTGCCTCCCAACCCCTGCCACACAACCCCAGGCATGGCCCTGTTTGACTGCCTGGTGTGTCTGCCTAACTGCTAGAACAAATAAAGAACCTATGCAGATTGGTGAGCCTTTTGCCTGTACAATTTGCCCTGTGGATGAGATGGTTCAATGCAGACAGGGAAGACACAGACAGGTGACAGAAATGGCAAGACAGTTCAACAGTCTGTCAACTCACAATAGAAAGCTCTCACAGTCGTATACAGATAGCCAGGGCACCCCTAATACCAAAGAAAGAGGGGGAAGAGAAAGAAGGGTGAAGAAAGAGAAGGGAAAAGAGAAACAGAGAGAGCCTTTTTTCATTGTGCTCACATTCCTTTAAACATTGTTCCCAAAAGGTGCTTCCTTTCTAACCCAAATGAGGTTTCTGGGGAGGCAGAGAAACTGTCTCAGAAAAGATATACAGTGGTAGGTAAGGCAGGGACAGTGAAAGAAAGAAGCAGTCCTCTAGTTACAAACTCAGACCTTGGTGTGAAAGTTAGCTTCCAGGGCAGCTGTTAAGCCCACCAATGCTTTGGCAGGTGCTGGTCATTGGCAGCTTTCTCCCTCTGCAGCAGCAGCAGCTCCCACCTGACTGTGACTATACCAGCATCTCTTTTAACAAATTTGACCCTTTTGGAGGCAGGTCATTTTGCCCTCTTGTATCTCCTCACGTTTCCTTTACTCCTCTCATCATTTTTATAATAAATTTGCACTTGTGGATATCAAAAAAATAAACATAGGCTTCCAGCAGGCTGGCCTCAGGAGGAGTCTGATTTGGAGGTAGGAGCAGTGACAAGGCAGGACTGGGGCTCTCTATGTCTTTCAGGTCAAGTGGAGGCTGATCCAGCATCCTTTGTCTGCAGATGTGCTCCTCCATAAACTACATTGGTGCATTAGGTATCATTAACTATCTTTTCCAGCTTAGCTAACAAGCTCAACACACTCAGCATGGATCTCTGTCTCTTTGACCTAGAAAAGGTACTACACATTAACTTGATTTCAAGTCTTATTTACTAGACTCATTGACCAAACCCAACTAAGATGGAGACCAAGATTTATAATCTTTCTGTGCAACCAAAAATGACATCTGAACATGTTCTACCACAGTCTGAACATGTTCTCTCTGAATAATGCTGTGTATCCTACTTCCCATAAAATAACACATCCTCATCTCTGCCCATGTCAGATCACCCACAGCCCATCCAGATGCTGTACTCAACTCTTTGCTGAGCCCTCTCCACAAAGGCCAGATGTGCTTCCCAGGTGTTAAACAACAAGCTCTCCACACAAGCTCTCAACAATAAGGAGAGCTTGTAAGAGGACGAGCAGTGAAAGTACAACAAAAATTTTCCTTCCAAAGGGAAGAAGGGAAGACACATAACAATCACTAGCTAATAGCAATGATGAGTTCATGTATACATGTATGTACGTGTGTTTGTGTGTATTCTGCAGCTTAATATGCAACGTGACTCAGTTATATTCAAGTCATAGATGTGATTCCAGAAAACGAGCTTATTTCCTTATATAGGTCATGATTTTTGGATGTGTTATGAACCACAAAAACATTAGTATGACTTAGAGTGACTTGGTAGTTGATGGGTATTGGTGTATTTTTTTAAATTTTACCTATTTGCTACATTTTATTCTAAAAGGAAATTTTGTCTCAGAATATAAGCTCTACATAACCCACTTTTACTTATTCATTTATAATCCCTTGTATATTTTCTAACGATTCTGCAATAACCACATTATGTGTATCTTTGATAGCATTTTTATTGACTGCAGAAAACTATGTCCTCATATCTAATCATACTCTGAAAAAGAAATCTTAAAATAATACCAAAACAGGAGCCAAAGTGTTCCTGCTTCACAGACCACTCAAGTTGATGGATGACAACTGTAATATAGCTCCTTACTGTTAACTGAATATCATATATTTGATTCTTACTTTTACATATTCTAAAATCTTTCAGAAATATCTTTTTCCTTCACATGTGTATGAATTTATTGTTTTTATTGTGATTTTAAAAAATGTTTAGTGCAGTAACAATGATTTATAGCGTAACAGAGGTTTCAGGTTTGTAACCTTATCAATCATTACAGGTGTATAATACTATGTTTGTCACCAGAATTCTAGTTTCTATCCATCAACGTACAGTTCATTCCTTTTGTGAGATTAACCCATTCACCTTCCCTTCCATTTTGGTAACAGCTATTTCATTCTGATATCCTAAAAGTTTGTGTTATTTTGTTTCATGCCTTCATTTGTTTTGCTTTTATCTACCATAAATAATTGAAATCATATGTTGTTAATATGAGCATTGTTATTTATTTGTCTTTTTAAGTATGCCATTTTTGTATAGTTTGTGTATTTGGCTGTTCTTTGTGTGTGTCTATGCATGTGTCTATAGGGATACAGATTCATACAACTTGGTATGTATCTTACCATTATCAAATCTTTTATAATGTTCCACAATAGTTCACTGGTTCCCATCCCCAATGGGGTTCTCGATCCCTTTTTCCCTCTGGTAGCCTCAAATTTGCAGTCAGATTGCCAGGGCTTATTTGTTTGCTGAACTCACCCTTATCTACCCCTAGCCCTTTGTTTGTTGGGAGACTTGACTACTGTTTTATTTTCTTGCTTGCGAATGGTCATTTTCTATATCTCCCTGATTCACCATGGGAAATTTGTACACTTCTAAAATTGTGTCCATTTATGGTTATATAATTTCTTGGTTAACACTATTCATAGTACTACTGAGTTGACACTTGCAACTTCTCTCTTGCTTCTGATTCTATTCCTTTTTTACTTAGTGAGATTAAAATTTCATCTATTTGGTCTAGCTTCTCCCAGAATTAACATTTGGATTCACTGATCTTTGAGAGTATATTTTTATTTCCATTTTGTTTATATTCACTCATATTTTTTTCTTCTTCCTTCTAAAGAATCTTGGTTTCATTTGTTCCTCTTTCTCTAGTTCCTTATGATTTAAGGTTAGATTACTTACTGAAGAGCTTTCTTGATTGTTGATATAGGCATGTACTGTTACTTCCCTCAGTATTGCTTTTGCTATATCTCTAAGGTTCTGGTAGCTCTTGTATTAGTCTTCATTTGTTTCCAGCATTTTTAAATTTGTTTCATGATCAACTCATTAACCTACCAACGATTCAACATGTAGTTTAATTTTCAAATGTTTGAGGTTTTTCTCACTTTGCAACCTTTTTGAAGTTGATTTAGTTTGATACCTTTTGATCAGAAAAGATAAATATGAATTCCAGTTTTCATGGATTTGTTGGCACTTGTTTTGCCACCTAACTTGTGGTTTATTCTCAAGAGTGGTCCATGAATACTTAAGAAGAATATGAACTAAGTTGTTTTATGGTGCAAAGTCCTATTAACAATCTGCTCAGCCCATCTGTCTAATCTTCTATTTAAGATTATTATAAACATGTTGATTTTCTGTATGGTTGATATGTCCATTGATATGAGATATAAAGTTCCTTTACTCCTATTTTGTTGCTGTTACTATTTTTACATATGTTAATAGTTATTTTATATATTTTGTTGTTTAATCACTTGGTCCATATGTATTGATGAGTGTCAAGTATCCCTGTTGTATTTACTCCTTACTCATTTATATAATGTCTACTTACCTCTGTCTTTTTGTTACCTTTTTAGACGGAAGTCTATTATGTGTGTGTGTGTGTGTGTGTGTGTGTGTGTGTGTGTGTGTGCATATGTATGGTTGTCCTTCACTTGTCTTTTGTTTGTAGAAATGTTTTTCAACCTTTTACTTTGAACCTATATTTATCTTTGGAGCTCAGATTGGTCTCCTTAAGAGAGTTTTGTTTTCTGATACACATTACTTGATGACTCCTGATTGAAGAGTCAGTTCATTTACATATATGGTGATAATTAATATATGAGGACCTGCTCCTATTATTTTGTCCCTAGTTTTACAGCTTTATTTATGTCCCTGTTCAACTCATCACAGTTGTCTTCTCTTTAAATAAGAGAGGTTTTTTGTTTTGTTTTGTTTTCCTTTTCTCATAAGGGAGTTCTAGTGTTAGAAAACTCCTTTAGCTTTTGTCTGAAAAGGCCTTCATTTTTCACTCATATCTGATAGCATCACAAAATATAATATCCTTGATTACTTCTTTAACTTTGAGCATTTTGTGAATGGTATTCATTCACTGCCTGTAGTGTTTATTCTGATTAGTCTGACTTTTCAGACTAATCAGTCTAACTGCTTTCTATATTCTTCCCTTGTTTTGAACTCTTGGTAGTTTCACCACTGTGTATCTTGATGTAGGTCTCATTGTATTTATATAATTTGTATAAATTGTACTTATATAATTAAGTCTTCCTTTAGCTTCATGAACTTGTATATTTAGTAGCTTCTCAGGATGTGTGCCACTGCTTATATTTCTAATATATTATCTGTTCACTTCTACATTTCTCACTAATTTCTTTCTGGAATATTTATTATCCCTACATTGTCTTCCTAGTGGAGTCAAATATTCTCAAAGTGCTTCTTCAATTGTTTTACATATTTTTCGCTCTTCTCGCACCTTGTTTCTTTGTGAATTACTATATTTGAGGTCCTCTATTTGATCCATAAATTTCTCTAGAGTTATTTAAATTACATTTATAGAGATTTCTCTAGATTTTTTTAAATTGCATTTATTGAGTTCTACCACTGCTCTCTTATGTAAACTTCATTTTTTACTTTATGTCCATTAATTTTACTTTGAGTCATTTATTTTTCTAAAATTGCTGCTTCTCTGTGATTAGCTTTTCTAAATTATTTGTACTATTTTGACTTGTCTTACTGTTTTCTATCTCATCAATTTTCTTTGTTATAGTAATTTTACACTATCTACCATTTTTGTCTTTGTGTTTATATTTTTGAGTGCTGTTTCTTCATTAATAGTTTCTTGATATTTCAAGGTCCCATGATTTTGTTTACCCCATTTGCTACTTTAAATATTATAAATATTACGTGTGTGTATAAAATGTTCCAGTAGCCTAGAGAATTGAACTACTTTTCTTGCAGGTGGTGCTATAGTTTTTTTTGTTTTTTTTGTTTTTGTTTGTTTGTTTGTTTGTTTTTTCAATTTTATAGACCTTCACTGCAGTTAGTGGCATGGGGAAGAACTGGGAGGAATCTAATCCCTGATGCAAATATATTAGGGGTTCTGGAAGCCTGGCTTATGTCAGTGGTACTACCAGTATCCCTCATCTCTGACTTCAAGATTTGAGGCCCAATAGTGTCCCTGTCATACTGCTTCATGAAGTCTTTACTAGGTTCAAAGGTTGTGGTGGGTGAGAGTGGGGTGTAGTCTAGAACATCCTTGCTGTTGGCCTTACTGGAACTAGGTGCAGCAGTACAACTATTCTATGTTTTTCCTCATTTAAGGCTGTATAGCTCTCTAGCATGTCTGCTTTTCCTGCCTCAGGATTAAGACATTTTCTACGTATTGTTCCTCTGGTTAACTCTTAGTGGTATTCTCAGGAGTAAAACAAGAACCCACATTAATCGTCATCTTGTTGACACCATCTTTGAAACCCTGAATTTCATAGAGCATTGAAATACTGGATAGACTTTTACTTTTTATTATAGCTAATGAATTCACCATGCTGCCAATCTACCTGATTAGAAGATTTTCTTCAGAAATCAGTTGCATCCAAAGATGTTGATATTTTCCAATTTTGAGCAGTAGACATAAAAGGGTTAGAAATATTTCAAATATGTATGGAAATAATTACATTGATAAATTATGACATCTAACCTAGATAAGGAGAAAAGTATTGAGGGGAGGTTAAAACTTGTTAAAAAAGAACATGAAAATGTCAGTAAATGAATTTTAGTAACTTCTAAGAATCATTTTACTATAGCAAACAAAGCTTTCAGCAAATAGTGGAATGTTTGATTTAATTATTTTTGAAGTAGCACTGTACTAGTGATAAACAAAGTGTGGCTGAGGAAGTGGATGACCTGGAAAGAATAAAGTTAGGCATCATTGGAGCAAGGTAGTTAAGTAATAGAGACAAGATGACAGAAGGATTTTTGTGAAATTTGTTAAAATTTCCTAGAATGATGGCAGGATTAGGTATGGATGGATTATATGATCAAGGGGTGACACTCTTCATTATAAGTGGAATACTCAAGAATTTGTTAGATTAATAAGAGGAGAAAGTGATACAGTATCATGGTATAAATGCTGTGGATCTGAGTTTTAAGAAGGGAATATAGTTAGTACCTTATTCTTCTCTGACTACCACTTAGTGATGTGACTTATTATTATAATTATAAAATCATATGCTAATACCAGAATTTAATATATTAAATGTATATAGTATCATATAATAGATATACTTTATGGATTTCTTATTTCTATTCAGATATAATTATTTTTAAGATGTTTTTATTTTAAATAGACTGTTGGTTTCAGGTATCGGCAAAATAAAAATAAAAAGTAAAAGTTAGATTTAAAATGTCCTCATACTTGTTTCAAAGTGCAACAATTTTATTAGTATTTAACTTTGCAATAAGACCACATTTGACTACTGTGTTAATTCCCATTCCTGTGTTTAGAGGAAGGGCGCCACTATGATTGAAAAGGTCAAGCAAAATGACAGTAACTAATTCAGAAATGAGATACCAAGAATTGAAATTATAAAGCAGAAATTAATTTATAAGCAATTCAAGTGTGTTTACATAGAGAAATGCATACACACACACACACACACAGGCACATACAAAACAAAGCTAATGTGGTATTTGAAGATAAGTTGACAAGGTCAACCAAAATGGCAAATTATAAGAGCTGAAAAATAAACTGTAGAAAAGGGGAAGTAAAGACAAACTTTAAGACTGTATGCCTTAGATATATAAGGATTATAATATATCTTGTCCATCGCACTATGCTTTTAGGAGTGTGTATTTGTACCGTTGGTATAGATTAAGAAACAAATGAATCATACAGTTAATTTTTCAGTTTATTATTGTATTAATGATGATTCTTGTTTTGAAAGCTAGGCTATACAATTTGGGTTTCAAAATATATATTTCCAAATAAAAAACTTTTTCTGAAAATACTAACCAATATTTGTTAATGTCATTTGAATCTATGGTTTAGAGAAAGAACTTAAATAAAGTCAAAATAGGTCATCCTCAAATCACTTAAATTAATTTTTATCTATTGATTTTATTTATTTACCAAACTTTGGACTAGCAATTTAGTTATCTCCTTTAATCCTCATCCTATAAAGTTAGTAATATTATCACAATCCCATTTATTCATGAAGAAACTGAGTCATGAATAAATCAAACACAAGTTAAATATCATTAGATATTGAATTAATACTTTAATATCTCCTTTACAAGCTTCAGACCATATGCTGAATTTTTATGAGATACTCAGAAAAGAATTTGGTGGTTTCCCACCCAAAACATTAGTCTACTAGACAAGAAAGAGCTTGCAACGAAACACATTCTATTATTATGTCCTTTCCCATCTACAAGAGAAATCACCAAAATAAACATAAGAAAAACCCAGATCTAGAACACACCTCAACATAGAAATCAGAAAGCACCATGAACAAATAATTAACTCTGGAGATGAAACCCACCTATTTAATGTAATCTCCAAAAGAATCACTTAAACTTTCTATATCCATAATCAAACACAATTCTTAGTATTCTTTTACTATTTGTGACACTAATGTATCTAATTTTATTAAAATACTTTGCTACATTATATAAGCAAAAAATAATATTTACATGTCAAACATTGATATTTTTTGAAAGGGTATTTGTATAGATAATAAGTTATTGCAACCATAAACAGAGAACTGAAAAAATACTGCTTTTTTCACCCTCAAGTCAGTCTGATACTTAACAGGAATTTCATTGTGTTAGAGGGTAATTTATTTTATCTTAAACATAATAAGCCACTGAGATCAGAAACATGGTAAATATGTCCCTTTTCAGCTCAGTACTGAAAGTCCTAGTTAGTGGAATTAAAAAAAAGGGGGGGGGATACAGAGTAGGAAGTATGATATAAAACTGCCTTTATTCATAGATGGCATGAAATTCTATATAGGAAATCGAAAAGAATGAAGACAAAAACTAGAACTGGTAAGCAATTATAGCATAATTACAGGGGAAAGTCACTTTCTTAATTACCAAGTCAAATTTGAGATTAAAACAATACCACTTAATATACTCAAACACACCTTCCCCATGAAGTAGTTACAGATCTAAAAATCTATGTACAAGATATATGTGAGTAAAACTCCAAAACAGAAAATCAATGAACTATAATAAATGGAGAGTTTCCCATGTTCATGGACAGAAGACTTAACATTTTCAACAACTTAGTTCTTCCCATATTGGTCTATAGATTAAATGAAGTCTTTACTAAACCCCAAGAAGTTGCTTTGTGGACACTGACAAACTGATTGTAAAGTATTTAAGGAGAGGCAAAGAACCAGGCCAGCCTATATAAAACTTACGGAGAAAAAAAAAAATCAGACAACTGACTTGATGATGTTTTATAGAGCTACAGTGAAATGGTGGCAAAAGAATACACAAGCAAAGCAGCCAAACAGAATAGAGAGCACGGAAATATTGCTAGATTATTTCTGACAAGGAGCAAAGTGATAAATTTGAACAGAGACAGTGTTTCAAGATATAGCATTACATATGGACATACACATGCAAATTAGGTGTGTGTTTGTGTGTGTGTGTGAGAGAGAGAGAGAGAGAGAGATTGAGAGAGTCTAGACACAGACCCTATATCCTTTACAAAAATTAACTGAAAATAGATTGAACTTGATTTTAAGGAGACTTTTCTTATTCCCCAAGTAAATTTATAAGACTTGAAAAATATCCACTAAACTGCTTGAGTCTGTTTTCTCAGCAGGCATTTAATAATATGACCAGATCAACGGTGTTAAAAAGATAGAGCTCAAGATACAGAATCAAGTAACCATTTGACAATTACTCAAAGAAAGTATTTAAAAAAAATTTGAATGGTTTGAACTTTTAGGTTTGATTATCACTGCTAATTAAACCTGATTGAATAAAACAATTTGCAGAGTCCCCTTTGGATGCTTTCATATCAATTATAAAGAGAAAAAAGAAAAAAAGAAAGAGTATGGATAAAGGGAGACCATCTATTGAAGCAGGAATGATTTAGAGGGCCTCAATTTTCAAAGTTGAGCCAGTATTTTCTATCTCCTTCTAAGTATTTGTTTATATTCATACTGTCTTTTAATTACACATAAAGTACTGTTGTTAGTGAGAAAATCAACATATTATTCAAATATTTCTTTGTTGTCCTTTAAAGTGTTTGCAAAATGACCTAATCTCTTTTTGCATATCAAGAGTCTAGGTTTAAAACAGTGAATCCCAAAATATCTTCAATCAGCCCATAAAATTGCTTTAGGAGCAGTTTTTTTCTCTCATTTAGAATTTCAGATTCTGGGTGAGAAATATTTCCACTATGATCTCTATTTTGCAGTTATGAGACAATCTCAGTTCCCACACTGTCCTGTGTGGAAGATAAGTGGGTACTCCTAGCATAGTATGCAACATCTGGAAATCATTGTCTGTCTATTATTAGCTAATCATTTGAAGATTGCTGGTAGGAAAAAAGGAGAATGATTTCTATTACTAAATTAAGCATACTATCCAAACCTATGAGACTTGTAAATGAAATTCTTAATAATAAGAAACAGGCTGTATTATTACTAAAGTGTTGCATAAGTATTCAGCTGAGCATACTTAGAAATAAGGAAACAGGTTCTCTCTCTTTGTCTCTATGCTTTGCTTCATATTTCAACTTAAAAGTATATATAAATATTAATAATAGTCAAAGAAACAAAATGTTTATGTTGTGATATCCCTTTTTTCCAATAGGTACAATGCTCAGTAAATATTTTGTGTTGGTGTTGAGGTTGAATTTACTCACCAGGTTAACATTTAGAAATTCAACTGGTAACTGTATTCACACACAAAAAAGATGTTTGATAGTTTTCTGTTGTGAATTTTAGGGGAGTTGCATGTGTTTATCCATATACTATTTTTTCTAATAATATCTCTTGAATTTTTCATGTTTACAGTTAATGAGACACTTGTCAAAAATACATGATTGTTTGGGTTTTGTAGTTTTGCCAGTGACTCATAAATCACAAACATCAATCTTTTGAGAATGAGTGATTTCATTTTTTCACAGAATGTTGTATTAAATTTAAAAATTTACTATCAGGGTTGAAGCTATATGATTTAAATAGGTCAGAAAAAAATAGAATCTCAACATATTTGATAGTTTGTTTCATAAATACAAGTAATCAGTTATTCCATACTTGAGAAATTATATAGATTTATTAGAATTATTTCTAGATGTAGTTTTAAATGTATAATAATGTGATAAGTCAGGTAAATGGGATTAAATGTGATAAATGGGAAGATTTTTTCATTTACATTATTCTTTAATAAAATAAAGAAATTCTCAACCTCTCCATCAGTTGACATTGTGACTATTTTAAACCACATATATCAGAAATGAAATCTACTTGAACTAAGATTTCAAACTATAAGCATTCTCATAAGAGAGGATGTCTGAGGGAATATATTTTTTCATATATATACCCAACATCCTGATAGCCTTCTCTAATATCCCTGGAACTTAGACTACCATAGAAAGCAGCAAATGAAACAAGTTTAAAACCATTTAAGTACTTATCAAACTATATAAGTAATAGAATGCTTACCATAGTAATTTTGTTTTTAATCTTCAAAACTTATTTTGTGTCCAATAAATCCATAAAAAGTAAATTATGTATCTATGATATTTGTTCAGAAATACATTCATTGTGAAGTAAATCTAAGTAAATGCCTTGGAAGATATGTCTTTCATAGCAAAGATTTAGGGAGGCAACCAACAGGGAAGGCAGGGTTCTGTGTCAACTGTTTCTATAACTAAATTGGGGTACATACATGTGCAACACACACCAGTTATGTATTTTCATGTACATGTGTGCATATACATACACACAAATATATATATATATATATACTCACCATCAACAGTGTAGATTGAAATAAAAAGCTTTTATTTTCCCTTTTGATTCACCAGACTTCATATTTACACTCATTTCTTTTCAAATCTGTCTTTGACATACATAGTTTGCTTTCTTCAAATCAAATATTATAAGTGAGTAAGTTTTAATATACCCAGGTTCTATACCCTCCTGAGCACTACCCTGAATGGAATGATATCTTCGATGGTGCAAGACTTTACCTAGTCCTAAGTTTTGTTTTTTTTTTTTTATATTTGTGAAAAAAAATTTAAATAATTAAAATGATAAAACTTGTCAGTTCACATGTGTGCAATTTAATTAATACAAAATTAGTTCATTGTTCAGTTTCTATTGAGTAAATTTCTGAAAGTTAATGATACGATCACACGGACACATTGTTTCAAACAGGCATCTTCTAATTCTTTATCTCCAGTATCTCAAACTTTTGCACCCAGAAACTTTTTAATAACCTATAGATTGTATTCAATTGACTGCTAAAGATACTCAAAACTCCAATCTTCAAAAACTGCTCTTGTCCCTTTCTTGCCATACTTGGTCTTCCTTTTATTATTTTTAAATCAGTAAACAGAAAGTCTTAGCAGCTAGTTGTCTAAGAAGGAAGGTTAAATTTAATCCATTATTTCTTCTCTCTTTCTCCATTTATAGGCCATGGGATTCTATGCTTTTAAATTCTACATTAGAAAAAAAATTAACATTCACTCATTTATCTCTTTTTCTATTTATTACTGCCACTGAATGAATATGGAAATAATTTCATATTTGTCTCATTGATATGTTTCTCTTTCTATACTGGAATCAAATGTTTTTTTTTTTAAAAAAGAAAGATGATCACTGGTCTTAAAATATTTCAACTTTTTTCTTTTTCTGGAAAATACATTCGAGATTTCCTAACATATGAAATATGAAGTGGTACTGACCAGGATCTTAATTTAGATATTAGAATATGTAAT
Source organism: Uropsilus gracilis (assembly GCA_004024945.1). Taxonomy (NCBI): domain Eukaryota; kingdom Metazoa; phylum Chordata; class Mammalia; order Eulipotyphla; family Talpidae; genus Uropsilus; species Uropsilus gracilis. The sequence goes on from PVHY01021409.1 coordinate 16,410, forward strand.
TAATAAAATTCCCTATAAAATTTTTAACTTATTAATCCATACTTTAGATTAAATTTAATGCTCAATTAAATTTAATGTCCTCAGCTACCTTATAATTTGTTTTGTCCACCATATATTTAAATGGTATTTTCTATATATACTTCTGAAAAAAGCATTCACAGCTAGGATAAAGCAAAATACAATATAAATTGTATTTTAATTCACAATACAGATAAAATAAACTTCTCTGCACTAATGTAAATTCAGATTATGATTTATATTTTTTCATTGAAGAACCTGAATCTCTGGTAGATGCATTAATGTACTCAGAGATAATTACATTTCTAAAATTTTGGTGAGTCCAGTTTACTAAGGAAATGTATAACCAGCCTATAGATTTCCATATTATTCTTGCAAAGGAAATATCTGTTTTAACAGTCAAGCAATATATATATATATATATATATTTATCTGTGTATATACACATATATACCTTTGTTTATTTTAATGGTAAATAGTATGTTTTATATTTTATCATGATGAAGGAAGCTTATTTAGAGAAAGAAATAGCTTGAGAAGAAATATCTGCTTTAACGGTCAAGCAAAAATATATATATAAATATATATATATATATATATATCTCTTTGTGTGTGTGTATACCTTTGTTTATTTTAATGGTAAATAGTATGTTTTATATTTTATCATGCTGAAGGGAGCTGGTTTAGAGAAAGATCAGTTCCAGCTGGCGTGGTCTCTAAAAATTTCAATAAAAATTCAGCATTTGAGCTGATCTTGAGGATTTAAGTGGAAATTGAAGAAATAGGTCTGGGGAAATAGCACTTGAGTTTTTTTGAATATGGAAAAATGACAAACCATTACAATGATGGCTGTGAAGCATTGGCAGAGAGCTAAAAAATAGGAAAGACAACATTGATAAGTACTGACTCTAACTTGACACAGAAAATTTCAAAACATAACTGCCTCCAAACTTCTACTCTTCCAGATATTGCGTGAACATATCAGATTTACTGCCTCTAAACCTTTGTTGATTTCATGTCTCCACTGAAATACTTTCTACCTTCTTTGTAAGTCAATATTACAAGCCATATATTCTTTCATAATTAATATTGATCTTTGTGACAGTCATAGTACTACTGGTATAAAAGTTAAAAAGAATTAAGCACTATGTCAAATATTTGGAATATTATGTACTCAAAAAATATATAAAGATAATGAGAGATTTTCTTTAAAGATATGAGTTTTCATAAGTTGTCTTATAAGGAACAAAAGAAATTACTTGAAATTTCTATGTAATGTGATATTATTATCCAAACACTGCATAACCTATGATAAGTCTCAGATAAACATAACCATATGTGATGCATGTATCACATAAGGCTAGAACTGATTTGAGCCAGTTTCAACTTGTTTTAGCTAGCTAGAACTGGTTTGAGCCAGTCAGAACCAGTTGAGCTAGTCTGAAGCTATTGAGAAAGGTGTTATACAGTTAGAACTGATATAATCCAGTCAGAACAGTTTTTATCTGGTCAGAACAGATTTGACTTACCCAAAATCTGGTTAGAGCTGGTCAGAATTTGGTTCAGTCAAACTATTTGAGACCATTTTAACTGGCTTAATTCTTAACAGACTGATTTTATCTAGTCAGAACCATTTTGCACTGTTTGATCCAGTAAGAGTTCAGTAGAAGTGATCAGAACTAGTTTGAGTCTAGTCAAAGATTTGATCTCAACAGGACCAGTTTCATCTGAGTTTAATCAGTTTGATTCATTCAGAATAGGTTTGGGCTGATTTGAAGCAAAGCGATCTAGTATTATCTACTTACTGGTTTAATTGGGTGAGAACAAATTTGATCCATTCAGAACTGGTTTGAAGCATGAGCAGTGATTTGTTCTAGTCAAAACAAGTTTGAGTCAGTTTGAACCAGATTAATCTGTTCAAAACTGGTTTGCCCAGTTTGAGGAAGTTTGAATCAATCAGAACCAGTTTGAGTTGGTTAGAATGGGTTTGAATTCCTTTGAGTTCAGTCAGAACCAGTTTGAGCTGGTTTGAATTAGTTTTATCCAACCAGAACTGGTTTTATCTGATCAGAGCCAGTTTAAACCAAACTGAATCACTCAAAACTAGTTTGAGCTGATTAGAACTAGTTTGACCAGTCAGAACCATTTTAATCTGGTTTGATCCAGCTTGGCCTGGTTAAATCCCACTTAAACCAGTCAGAAGTAGTTTGATCCTGTTAAAACTACTTAGTGTGTTCAGAACCATTTTGAGCCAGTTTGATTCAGTTAGTCTCAGGTAGGACCAATTAGAACTGGTTTGAGTCTGGTTAAGCTGGTTTTTTCTAGTCAGAACTGGTTTGATATGTTTTTAACCAGTTTACAGAGTCAGAACCAGTTTTTATCTGGTCAGAATCAGTTTATAATTGTTTTATCTAGTCAAAACCAGTTTGAGTCAGTGTTATTCAATTAAGTATTATTTTATAATGTGAGCACCTGTTTACTTGTTGAATCTGGTCAGAACAGTTTTGACTTAATCAGAACTGAATTGATCCAGTCAGGAGTGGTTTAATCTAGTCAGAACCCATTTGAACTGGTTAAATTCAATCAGAACTGGTTTTATAGATTAGAACTGATTTTAACATGTTAGAATCAGTTTAATTCGATCAGAACTGGTTTGGTAAGAATCATCTTGGGCTAGTTAGGATTAGTTAAATCCACTTAGTACTTTTTTGAGCCAGTTTGTCTCTTCAAAATTGGGTAAAAGTGATCAGACCTGGTTTGAGCCCAGGCAACCTGGTTGATCTGGTCAGAAAAAGTTTGAGCCAGAAGGACCCAGTCAGAACTGACTTAATCTGGCCAGAACCTGTTTGAAACTGTCAAAGCCAGTTTGACCCAGTTTGAGTCAGTAAGAAGCAGTTTCATTGGTTAGAGCTATAACTCATCTTAGATATTTGAACCATAACATACAAATGCTAGAATAATGGTATACATTTCAAATGTGAGAAATGGTATATAACATCCAACCCTGAGTTTCATATATTCAGTTTATAAATCAGATTACAAAAATAACTGCAGATAGTTACCCACAAGATGTTTGTTTCTCTCTCTCAAGTAGTTAAAAGTTACCTTATATAATAACTTTCTTTTATATATCACAGCTCTCATACTCCTAGGAAACATTAAGTCACATTATATCTTTATCTCTATTATATTTATACTGGATTTCTAAAGAATCTAGTTTTATTCTGTGGTACACTAACCATTTTTATGAACTCCCAAGTAGGAATGAAAAAAAAAAAAAAAGGAATTATTTGAGGCTGGAAAAATGTTTGAGTTCAGTGGAACCTGAAACATAATCTGCAAACCATGGTTCCTCTTCATTTTATGTATATTTCAAGGGAAATTTAATTCAGATGTTTCTGATTAATGTATATTTAGCTCATCAAACTTGTTGTACAAGAGTTATTTGATTTCCAGGAAACTTTTTCCTTTGCAAGACAGTTACCTTTGCATAAGGAAGTCCAGCTTTGCCTACATTAAGTGGCAGGCAAAACTGGAATTGCTTCTGAAGCATTTTTTAATGTATCAGTCTTGGTACTTTTATTTAGTGAGAACTTTTAAAGGTAACTGCTATTCCTATAAAAGCAGCAAAACAAAATAACTGCTAGACTAGAAGTGACTTAATCAAACTCCACAAATTAGAAAAATAATTTGTGAATTTGTATTATATTGAGCCATATAATATTTGACTACAAAATAACTAACAGATGTTAGAAACAGTAATGGAAAGAAATTGAAGCAAAGTAAAGGGATCTGGTTTTCAACTTCAATTCTAACACACAGTCTTTTGGTGATTTTAGAATTACATTGCTTATCTTTATGAGGATGTCAAATAAAATGACTACCCATAAACAATTTCTTATATTGGTATATTGCTTAACAATAATAGAATATTTTACATATGAAAATATCAACTTCACCTCAAACAATAATCCTAATTCACTTGTTTATAGTAAAATATATCATTTGGCCTTATTCTCACAAAAGTATTTTCATTTATGTTGTTTCTGTTATCTGCTTTTAAGAAAAGGAATGAAAGGTACAGTATGGGCCAAATTATCAGTTGTTACTAACACCTTTTTTGAAATTAGATTAAGGTGCTTAAATATAATTATCGACAGCTATTACATAAGTGATCTTTATGTGAGAAGAAACAGTATGACGACTGTCCTAAAACACTGGAAGCTTCAAGATTATTTTAATTGTGATAGTTTGCAGTATGTAGCAAACAGTTCTCAAAATATCAGTGAGTTAAAACAATCACGTATAACAATGCTTACATTACAGTACCTATGTGGTTTATTTAGTGGCAGTGCTCTATGTCATTATCACAGGAATCTAAGTTGATGAATACTTTATCTCAAGGTTTATTTCACAATTATTATCTCAATGAGAGGCACATGACAAATCATTGACTCACCAAGTTTTTACAGAATGTGATATATACTTCTGCTTATTTATTAGAGATCAAAGAATGGTATCTAGGTACAGAGAAATTTCAAAAAAATGGGTAAGCATAAGTCTAGCATGTGTTCAAGGAGCAAATGTGAAATAAATATGAGACTCAATGACACACATACAAACATTAAGTTATTTTAATGTTCTGTTTCTAAATTAGCAGTCCATTTAAGAACACAGTTAACTGATTTACTTAGACATACATCTGAATAATATGCGGTGTTTTAAACAAATAATATCTCAAAAATAGCTTTTTAATTGAAAGAATTTTAAGTCAAGAAATACCCTTAACCTAATGTAGTAAAATCATTTATTAATATATTCAATAATAAAATTTCATTACCCTTAATGCTAAAAATGATTTTATTTTAAAAAATCTTTTATTTTGAACTTAATAGCAAAAATATATCATTTTAGAAAAAAGTCACAAGTTGATTAATATTCCTTTTACCTACATATCTTTAAAATGCTTGTTTTATTATCATTTCTAGATGCATCAATTTAAAACACAAATACTCAGAATCTTCCTATGATGAGGAAAAACTACTAGTGCAAGTCACTTTTGTCCCTCAAGACTTCCCAATAATTATAACTAAATATTAAGTTACTTATCAATGTTTTGTTAGCTTTATTAAGGTGTAAATGACAAGTAAAAGTTGTATATAATTAAAGAGTAAAACATAATGATTTCATAAACCTATACATTGCAAAATGACTCCAACGATCAAGCTAATTAGCACATCTATCAGCTTACAACATTATCTTTTTTTTGTAATGAGATCCATATAAGAATTATTTCACAATTTTCAACTCTATAATGCAGTATTATTAATGGTGGTTATTATGCTGCACATTAGATTGTTAGAGCCTATTCTTCTTATAGCAGAAATTATGTTACCCTTAGATCAACAGCTGCCCATTTTTTTACTCCACTCCCCCTTCTCTGGGAATCAGAATTCTATTTTCTACTCTGTGAACTTTACCTTTTTAGATTCTACATATAAGTGAATTATACAGTGTTTGCCTTTCTCTGAGTTATTTCACTAAGCAAAAATGTCCTCCAAGTTCATCCATGTTGTTGCAAATACAGCTGAATAGTATACCATCATTGAATAAAATATACAATTTCTTGATCCATTCATCTATCCAAGGATACTTAAATTGTTTCCACGTCTTGGCTATTGTGAATCATGTTTTAATAAACATGGGGCATAGGCATCTCTTTGAGAAACCAATTTCATTTACTTTGGATACATACCTAAACATGGGATTGCTGCATCTATTTTAATTTTTTTGAAGAAACTTTTTACCATTTCCCAGAATAGCATTTCAAACTTATATTCCCATTAAAAGTGTACAGGAGTTCCTTTCCTCTCACTGTATCACCAATACCTGTATCTTTTTGTACTGAAAAAAAAGGAATGTCTTGAGTTGGCATCATGCAAGATGAAATTTTAATATTCCCCTTCTATCCACTCTCATCTTAACACCATGGAAACTCTTTTCTATTTTTCTCCTTTCTCTTCACAAAATGGTTTGGTTTGGTTTCGCAAAATACTGATTTGATCAATAATTACCCCTTGACTTTGTATCGAGATCATTGTATCTAAAATCAATAGTGTTTGTGCATGTTTGAATTATTTTAAATATTGTTGTCTCTAGAGTCAAGTGATGCAATTTCATTGATTTTTTTTCTTATTATACATTTTATTCAATCTCTGTTTGGTTAGCTATGTGTAATTACAGTGGCTCCAGAGGTTAACTGATTCTTTGAACAATTAGTTTTCTATGTGAGCCCTTGTAACCTACTGAATTTTGGGGAAAGACTTAATTATTACCTAAAAATTCTGTTTGTTTTTTTGTAGAGGAAAGACTCAAAACTATATGAACTAATGGTTAAGAAAGAAATACTCTTTCAAATGTGCTCCCTCCTACTTATTGTATCATTTTCATTCTGTACCACTACAATGCATATATATTCTTATATTACATATTGGTTTAAATTTAGAGTTTCTGTACTAGATTAAGAACTTCTTGAAGACAGGAATTATGTCTTCCACATTGAAATCAATCTAAAATTATCCCCTATTTGTTTTTAGGTGAAGCAATCACTATTAAGTATGAAATGTGTCAACTACCGCATAAAAAATATTTTCAGATAATCATCTGACTTAACCTCCTGAAATGCTAAGGAAATATAATACTATCCCTATTTTTGCATGTAAAAATATCAAAACTGATGAAATAGTTGGAAATACCCAATGCTACAACAGGAACAGAGAGATAAGATTTATTCTGATTATTCAAGTCTGATCATCTTTCTCCTGTTTCGATTTTTTTCACATATAAAAAGCTTGGTATTGAAGTCAATAGGGATGAGTTAAATACATCAAATTGACAATCTTGGACTACAGAATATTTAACTGTAAAGAGCATTGTAGGAAGTTACTAGAAAGAATCCCACCCAGCATCAGGAAAACAGAGCAAGATTAATTTAGATAGACACAAGAGATTATGAAAGAGGGGCTCCTAAAAAAATCCATAAAAGGGAAAAACAGTTGTACATTATTGGGCAATTTATATGAAATAAAAGTCTAAGTGGTGATAAAGTAGAAAGACTCAAATTATCTGGAATCATTTTGTGGTACTTAATTCAAGTCAATGATCTTTACCTATGCTGTTCTTCCTTTTTGGGTAGCTACTTTTCAAAATACTAATGTAACTCCTAGTACCTTATTAGCTTAGCTATGAAAATAAATACATGTTTTTACTAAGATATAATCAGTGTCCAAAAAACTGAGACCACACCCATAGAAGAAACTGAATGCATTGCACTTTCCTTTGTGGTAGTTCTAGTTTGTTTTTAAAGGTAGTCAGTTTTTTGGAGGCAAACAATGTTTTCAGGCTAATGTTTACATTTCTTTAATTTAGTAAACTAAGAGCTTAACATAGAAATTAAAAATAGCTATAGATTCACATTGGAAGATAAATGTAGTTGAAATCTGTTTTGATTTCATCTGTTCTGATCTATCAA